>RPFO01000949.1:0-27048 GCA_009746045.1 Mesostigma viride | reverse complement strand
GCCTGGATCGACTCGAAGTGCTCGGCTTTCGGCTCCAGCCACTCAGCGGCGCGACTTACAGCCGCTTGTACGAATTGAGCTTGCGCGAAATTTCGTTTGCGACCAATCACGAAAAAGGTCAAACCACGGCGCGGCCCATTTTGAGGTTTCTGAAGCGTTACATCCAGATGAGCCATTTGGCAGAGGTCCGTATGCCCCAGATGGCTCCTACTAGAAAACTCTGCGGATTTCCTGTGTTCGCGAAGCTCCAGATATAAACGTCGCAAACTTTTGGGCTGTTGACCAAAACTTTATCCTGAGGAACCAGTTACAAACGGCGCAGAAGCCTCACACGTGGATTATTCCTCTGACCTCCACCGCCTGTTACAGCGATTTTCCTGCTGTCTGCCGGGGTTGGCAGAGTTCACTCATCCCCGCGCGCATCGCGCTCCCGTACAGGGGTTAGGCAGTCAATCTGGAGGCTACTCCCGCAAGTAGTACGCGAGCTCCGTCCACTGCGCTGGTTGCGCAGTTGTCCCCTTGTGTAGCAATGTACATATTGTGAAACTTCCGGTTGAAGCTTGCCTACGGTAGCTTCAGGCGCCAAAGGCATTACGTCATTCCATCATGACGTCCGGGGTTCAATCCTTCATCAAGACCGTCTAATGCGTCGTTTGGATTTTTTTCCCTTCCACCCTTTTTGCCAAAACAATTGGCTATGAATCTTGTCGGTCGAAACTCTAAAGCTTAAAGCGCGCGCTCCTTGGCGGACAGCGCCACTTTCGTGGCACTCGACGGAGGTACGTGGGTGACTTCACATCTTCCCTAGGCCGGGGGGCCCCGCGGGGACCGGCCACAAAAAGTACAAGCTCTAATGTCGCGGGCGAAAGCCCGCAACAAGCTTGGTTACATTAAAGGATATATCAGGTTCAGGATCAGGTCAGCGGATTGTCAGATATTATCACCCCCGAGGGTTTAAAACTTTCGGGGAAATGGGTATATTTTATTAGCCAATTATGGAAATGAGGTGAGAGGGGAAATAAGTATCAGCGAATCCTAATTAAAGGTGGGCACACACACGTGGAGGTTGACAGGTGAAAGGCTAATAGGGCGCGTTATTAGACCAGGGAAGCCAGTGGACCTGAGTCATGTCGCCGTGAGGCATAATGGTGAATACCTGATTACGGCCCAGTAGATCATGAAAAAGCTGGAGCGGGCTGGGCTTGTCGTTATTGGGCCCTGGGTCCCACACCCTGTGTTGTTCCTGAGCCAACAGCCAGTATCGGCGCATAGCCGCATTCCTTAGGTATGATATAAAGCGCCGGACTACGCCGCGCGGGTATACTCCTCGCGGGTATACTCCTCGCGGGTATTAAAGACTGTCTCGTTGCGTATGGTCCAGATCGCGTATAGCATAGTAGTGCGCAGCCATAATAATCCATTCTGCTTGGGAATCTGAAAGCTCGTCCCTGGTGTGCCAGCAATACCGAAAATGATGGTACGCACGCTAATTGGGAGATTGGGTGGCGATGCCGTCCATGCGGCCCAGATGTTAATGAGCCACGTCCAAACCCCTGGGAGATTACAGAAAAGGAACCGGTGCTCAATGGTTTCACTAGGGTGCGTGCACAGGCATGATGCATCATGACCAAAACGCTCGTGGAGCGTAGCGCAGACCCCTATCGCCCTATGCATCAGAAGATGTTGTACATCAGTGGCCCTGCGGTCCACGAGAGGGTGGTCTACCGCCAGGGTAATCATCTTAACCCAAGTGTAGCCCGGCCAATGTATTCCCCAGCGGGCTCGGCCCGGATGGGGCTGATGGTACGTATGCAACACTGATATCATAACCCCAATCTGCGGTGTACTCGAAGATACATTTGCTGGTTCTGATGTCCCCCTTGGTTAAGACCCATCCAAATTCAACCGGGTCCAGATTGTCCATCTTCCCAGTAAAAGTCCTAAATTTAGGACCAAGTGGAATTAAAATATATATATGCAAACATTAAAATTTGACCCTGGCATTCGTGCCCATGACAGATAACACACTTTTTTAGTTTCTATCAAAAACCTGGGGTCAAATAATTACATTTAGTGCATGAATGGGCCCTGCCACCTGCCAGACCTCAAAGCGCGAATTTGGCCAAAATGTGGGTTTTAGGACCATTAGGACCAATTATTGTCAACGCATGACCATGCTATCCACACGGTCCCTTGAGCATCTTACAAGCGCTAGGGGACCCTACGAGGCCTTGGGATGGCGGGGCAGCGTATAACAAGGCCATACCCTGCTGTGGCTGCCTCTATATATACGCGTGATTAACGGTGTCACAGATGGTGCAGGTAATGCAATATAGGGTTGCATGGTTGCTGAGGTTGCCCGGCTTGAACATGGCCCACCCCTTGCGGTAAACTTTCTCTAAGCATGTGCCAAACCTTCTTTGACATCACGGACATGCTGGCCACCACCCAGCGATGAAAAAACATTGCATTTGCATTGCAACTAACACATGAATGCAGCCAAATCAAGTTACAAAACAACGTTGTGCTAACATGCAACGCTTTGTGAGCGAATTCAGGGTGCATGTAACACGTAAACCATACTGTATATACTGTCTGAGAACACCCTGAACGACTGCAGGCCATAGGACCATGGTTTATAACTAACGCATGAGTAAAACTGCTCTTACGCATGTGTGTTTTAGCTGCAGCGGACGACGAAGATAGAGACGTAAAAAATTGTATGACGTAAACCAACTATGTGTGACAGTTATGTGCACAGAGAGCGTCCCCTCTTTTTAGGCATAGCTGGCTGACTCAAAACACCACGACAGCGTTGCCAGTTACACTCATGATCTAGGACAACCCGGCACTTACCTGCTACTTACGTCGCCTCATTCCAGATGGTTGCAAAAAAGTCGCTGAAATCCGCAGCGAGGTCAGCTTTCCGAGAGCTGAGCGCACCAAAGCTGGCCAACCGGTTCGACCATGATATAAACCACGCTTGTGCTGCGTTCTAGGTCCAAGAAATACCGAAAGTGAAGACCTATAAGGTGCGCTCGCTGCCCAGCCTGAACGTCCCTAAAACATGGTCGACAATGGAAATCGGGCAAGAATATCACGGCCCAGGCGCTCCCATGTCAAATACTCCGTTTATAAACTCCAGACTATAATAAAAATCGTCCACAAAAATTTCCTGGCTTGATTCGCACCACCATTGCTAATACACTAACATGTTTGTGCCAAAATCGACCCTCCGCGAGCAGGCGATCTGCGACCCATTTGTGTTGTGCCGCTGTGATACAGCGCTACACATAAAAACTTGCGCAGAAAATATTCACAGCCTTTAAGCATAACTAACAACCTTTCGTTTTTGCTACTGGGCGCCCGAAATGATAAACGCACGTGAAAACGCCGGCCACGATTGTCAGGTCGCCATATCCACCTCACTTCATTCCCGCACCCACTTTTTCGCTCCAAAATCGGTTATATTTTTGGTCGAGGTACCTACTTTCCCGCCATTATACCCGGTACCCGGGTACGGAATCCGGGTACCATGTGCCGGTACCACGGGTCGGGTACATCATGCCGGGTACGGTCCACATGGGGTACGGTCCATATAGTGACCCCCCCCCCCGGTACCTCGGTTATAGTGACCACTAGGACGATTTAGGACAAAGTCCTAAATTTAGGACCGTGGGATGATTAACAAGATGTAGTAAATCGAGCCGTGTGTTGCCCACGTGTAGCCATGTAATGCTCCCAACCGGGGATAATGGGTCCGGCCGGATCATGCAAGATCTTGGTACAGACCATCATTGGGACTACGCGTATGCGGTGACACTGGGAAGATGGCGTGTACGCATATAAGGTGGATAGTTGATACAGACACCCATTGTGGCCAGGAATAGCTTCCAGCAGTTGTAGTTGGAGCCCATCATGTGGCAGAACCGTCACGACTAAACCCTTGCACGCAGGCGTGACTCCGTCGGCGTAGAAGCTAACCCAGTCGCCGGTTATAATTGGCTTGCGTGGGGCAGTCATCAATGCATGCCACGCCGCTGGTATCGCACTTATAAGGGTTTGCCACGCTTGCAGGGAGGGCATGTGGGAGACCCAAGTGCTGACCTCGTCGTAGCTGAGCCGTCGATACGTAGCGCCGTGCCCCAAGTACATAGAGGTCTAGCACCCTGACAATCGGCGGTGACGCGCGCAGAAAGCCATCATACGGGTTGTGTCCGTGGAGAGCGCCGAGTGGCTTGTTAGTAGCGTCAGTGATTAAGTCATTAAAAAAGAGTGGCTGCCGTACCACCTCCCGTCCTCTCGAGTAGTAGGAAAGACTAGGCGACCTGGCTTGAGCTTATTGTAACCTGTCCATATGCGCTGCCAGTTGTTACGTCCCGGCCCTTTAGGACGGACGTAACAATGGAATAAATTACTAAGGCCTTGTGGCCGTTGTACCAAGTTTTAGGGACGTTGGTTATTGTGTGAATTGGACTAGTTATCTTGGTCCTAGGTTGCCCTTTTAGGAGCCGGTGCTGTGGCGCCGCGCCAGTTCTGAGTCTGTCCGAAGTACTAGACGTGGATCCTGTAGTTGAGGGTCGATGTCGGCCCGGATCCTACGTGGAATGATTGGCTTGGATTGTTCCAGGGAAATTGGTGTGTATCTGCGCCGCAATCAACCTAGGTTAAATTGGTCCGAGGACGAGAGTCTCGTCCTCTTGGTTTGATGAATGATAAGTGCGAATACGCCTACACATTGAACCCGGGGCAATTATCCATTTGTATTTGGTGTTGCTAGCCAATATAAGTGTGTACTAATTAGCTTGGCATCAAGCCGTGATGCCAGATATCTCACGACTCACGTCGTGAAGCGCAACCTACTTTAGGCTACCTTGAATTATTCCTAATTCCGGCAAGAAGGGTCTTTCGCTACGTAGCTCAGGCTAGGTGTGTCTGGGCTGGGACGTAACACTGGTTATCGGAGGAAATGTGCTGGAAAGGTTAGCTAACTCTCGCGGAGAGGGTTAGTGAGCCAATTAGGATACCAAGGCTGAGTTTGACGTAGGTAGAGGTTCCGGAATTCAACGACTGCTGACTGGTCGGCGGCCAGCCCGTAAAGGGATTCAACGACGACCTAGCCAGCAAGCGGCCAGTCTGGGATACTCGGCGGGGCTAGCAATAGTCCTGTGGTGAGGTGCTGTAAACGATAGCGTTCAGCTCTCCTGCTTTCAACGACACCTAGTGGCGGCCAGGGCTTGCCTTCAACGACACCGGGTGGCGGCCAGCTCAGGAGGATTTAACGTCATCGAATATGGTTCGTCCCCTAGATAGGTCTTTCTTTGCAAGCGATGCCTGTGGAAGGCTAGCTGGCGTGCTCGCTTCTCTCCGGGTTCGCACGCGTAGGGGTTCTCGTTATACGTTGTGCCTCTATAGGGTGTGAATGTCGTTGGTGCGAATGGAAGTTGCGGACGACGACCATTCGTTGTTTTACATGTTGTGGGGGTGAATACCGTCTGGCTGTTGCCGACTGTGTTGACGGTGTTTACCTCCGTGTAATCGTTGTATAGCCCCTTTGCCGCGGAAGGCTGGGGGCGTGTGCTGTGCTACACTCCGTGCTCTCTCCTCGTTTGTTTAAGGTCACTGCATTAGAGGTAGCCTGGGTTTCCCCTTTCTCTCCTGCTTGCAAGCCGCTGCCAGACTATGATGTAACATGCCCGACGTAAAATAAACAAGGGTGGACAGTCTGGATTTCCTTACTACGCAGTAGCTAGCTCACGACGGGGATAAGGGTAGACCTGCTATATTCTACAGCTGGAAGACTTGTGAGGAACACATTAAAGATAAGATATTGTCCCAAGGCTCTAGTGCTAAGTGGAAAGGGTTTGATAACATTACAGATGCAGATAGGTTTGTTAGGGAACACATGCCATTGCCTGAGGGGATGCACATCACACGTGAATGCTCCAAGCCACCCACGCTCAGCAGCCAGGGGGAGGGGACAGCAGTTACAGTTACCTTCTCTCAGTGACCATTGGCCCTAGCAAACAGTAGAGGATACTATTACTAGGAAGTAATACTAGGTTCTATATCTATAGATCCATAGCACGTGGTTGCTCTTTCTCTCTCTCTTCTTCCTGGGGAGGTGATGCCTGCTGTGTAAGGTACCGGTACGAGCACCATGCCAACACGGTACCAAACAAGGAACGCCAGAGAGACAGAAGACGAGCTTAGGGAGAGAGATTCAGATAATAGAGAGATAGAACCGGTAGACAACCACGAGCACGGTACAGAAGGGCTAGAGGTACCACCACAAGTAGAGACAGGTACAGGTGAGGTCATGGAGAGACCTGTGGAAGGCTCCCTACGATCCAGATCTAGTTCCCCAGCGGATGGGGACAATCTAGACGCCTTGACAAGGCAGGAAGAGGACAGAAGTGACCAAGAGATACTCCAGGGGGGCTCGCAGCAGCAGCCAGCAGCAACACAGCAACAGCAGCAGCAGCAGCAACAGCAGCAGCAGCAGCAGCAGCAACACAGCAGCAGCAGCAGCAACGACCGCAGCAGCAGCAGCAGCAACCACAGCAGCAGCAGCAGCAACAACGGCAACCCCGGTTACAGCAACAACAACTCCAGACGAGACCACAATGGCCACCATCGGATCCTGAGCAGCAGGGGACGAGCATGAAGATACCCTGCACTACCGCCATCAGCAGCCAGCCACCGGGCGGCCAACGCATCCTTGGGCAGGTCGGGGGCGGCCCCAGGGACCTCCACCGGGCCCCACACACCGGGGCAGACGCAGAGTGTCCTTCGGCAGCACGTCTCTGTTACCCACGGCGCTCTGGTATTCGGATGAGGAAGGGGAGATCCCAGGGGCAGATGGCGAGTTCGATGACCTGGAAGGGACTAACGAGGCGGACGAGGGAACTGTCACGCAGGGCCCGCCCGTTGGTACTCATAGACCACGGACCAGCCCAGGGGAGACCAGGAGCAGTGTCACCACCAGAGACGAGGAGACTCACACGCCAGTCCAGCGCCCGGCACCTCAACCGCAGCGCCCACGGGTGCTTGACCAAAGCGCGGTCCCCTCGCCAGTGCCTGCTGGCAACCTCAGCTTCAGCAGGGTGGCCTTGGATGACCCGGGGTACGAACACCCCTCATCCGTCCAGGTGCGGCGGACTCATGGTACGCCGCCCAGATCCAGCTCTCTCCCCCGGTCGCAGCCCCCCGACCTCGGCGATATCCCCCACGTAGACGTCGGTGGGCCCGTCACCGCCGCGGTAAAGGCCCCACCGATGCCCAATTTCAAGAATGTACCCAAGCTGCACGCGGACATGAAACCGCGCGAGGTAGAGGAATGGGGACGCATGTGGCGACGGCAGTATACCATCTGGCGCAACCATCACAACTGGCAGCTGGCCACCAGCGATCTGATTGATCTCGTGATTAACTCCTGTATGGACCCCTCGGTGATAAGCATCTTGAACTGTGAGAGCATCGCGTCCCAGTCATACCCGCAAACCTTGGCGGAACTGATGGACCGAGTGCGTCGCAAGCTGGTGCCCCCAGATGCTACACTCCACGAGCGGATGGCCTTCAGCAAGCTGCGCCAGGGGACCACCCCATATCGCGAGTTTCTGTCTAAGTTCGAGTCCAGCGCCGCCTACCTGGCTGACATGACCTGGTACGAGTACAAGAGCAGGTTCATCGAGGCACTCTGCCCCGAGCTGCAGGACGAGGTATTCAAGCACTATGCTGATGTCCCTTGGGAAGAGTGGGACATCTTGAATATCCAGAGGTATCTCCTACAGGTGGCCGACGTAGTGGCTCGCGGGCGTGCCCCTCAGTGCGCCGTTTCTTCAGACCTGCTCCCCCGCGACGGGTGAATCAGATGTACTCCACTGATTTCGCCGGCGAGGAGGAGGACGAGTACCTCGACGACCCTGACGAGGGCTACACTGACCATGGCGTCAACGCGATCGACGCTAGCAAGGCGCGCTGCTTCATGTGCAGCGAGGTGGGGCACCTCAAGCGCGACTGCCCCAAGCTCCGGGGCAAGAACGCCAGTCGTGGGACAGGAGAAGGGACACCCAGTGTTCGTTTCTCCGGCCCGGCCTTCGGCAGCCGCCCCGACTCCTCCGGTCCTCGGGACCGACCCCGCAACGCGGGTGAGCGTGCGGCTCGCCTGCAGCACGCCAGACAGGTCCCGACGCAGTACCAGCAGCCGCGACCACCCGCGACCAGCTCTACCAAGGGTGTGTTGCGCGCGGTCAACGAGATTGAGGCGCGGCGACAGTCCTCCTCTTCCGGCCAAACGCAGGCAGTGGCTGGCTACGAGTATGACGACGAGGAGGGGGCTGACGAAGAGGAGGAGGGGGGGAAGAGGGCGGGTGGTCGGGCGAGGCGGCCTCCCGTCCCACCGCTCCTCGGGAGTAGTAGCCCTGCCCATGGGCTTGGGTCCCGGGGTAGGGGATAGGGTAGAAAAATCAGATGGTAGCCCAGACGCGGAGTCAACTAGAGTAGAGGTAGACGTCAATAACGTGGCCGCAGACGCGTCCACCCAACCGGCGGCGCGTGCATCTCAAGGAGATTCGCGGCATCTGTTTCTTTTCAGCGGAGGGTTACTGGTCCCTCCCACCGTCCTTGATCCGTATTTGAAGGAGAAAACGATCATGGACGTGAAGTTCCTGGTCGACACCGGCGCCTCCACGTCCTTCATCAACGAGGCCCTGGTGCGTCGGCTGGGCCTGGTACCCCGACCTCACACCACGGCAGTATATGTCACCTACTCAGACGGTCGGCGACACCAATCGCCGGGCCTAGCAGACATCAAGGGTGTACTGCAGGGCACGCCGGTGGACCTGGTGGCGACTATTGCGCCGTTGGGCGCTGCCGACATCATCATTGGAGTGGACTGGCTGGACAAGCAGGATGTGGACATCAGTGTGCGCCGGCGGGTAGTTTGGTTTCCGGATGGTTCATTCTGGTGCCCAGACAGCGAGTATAGGGCACAGGCCGCGGAGGTCCATAACATTACACACGAGCGCTCGGCGGACGGGCCCGACCAGCGTCCCAGATCCTGATGAGTAGCAAGACGCTGGCGCGCCAGCTCCGGAAGGGCAAGGAGTACGCGATGTATCGCATAGACCTGGACAGCACTCAGGCTCTGCTTAACGAGATTGGTGCCGGTTCACACCGGACGAGCTGGCGCGGTTCAATGCCGTCCTGGAGAAGCGCACTGCCCTCTTCGCAGATCGCACCCCCCAGTTCCCTCCCAATCGATCGGTGTTACATCGTGTCCAGCTCCAGGAGGGTTCCGGGCCTACTGTGTCTCCCATGTACCGCATGGGCCCAGTCGAGCTGGTGGAGCTCAAGAAGATCCTCATTTCACTACTCGACGCTGGGCTCATTGAACCCAGCAACAGCCCCTTCTCAGCGGGCGTGCTGCTCGTTCCCAAGCCAGGGGCAAGTGGCGTCTGGTGACTGATTACCGGAAGCTGAACGCCATCACCGTCAAGTCCCGGTATCCTCTACCGCGGATCGACGACATCTTCAACCGTGTCCAGGGGGCTACGTGTTTCACCGTCATCGACTGTGCGGACGGGTTTTGGCAGCTGCGCATCGCGCCAGAAGACTGCCACAAGACCGCGTTCGCTACGCCCTTCGGTCACTATCAGTTTCGGGTGGCGGCAATGGGGCTGTGTAATTCGCCTGCGTCCTTCCAGATGCTGATGAATGACATCCTCCGTCCGGTGATGGGCACAGCCCACTTGCCGCAGGTCTCCCAGGACCTGGCGGACCCGCAGAAGGGGGCGCGCCCGCCCTGGACCTACAAGCGCACGTGCGCGCTGGCGTATCTGGACGACATCCTGGTGTACTCCAAGACGTTCGAGGAGCACCTGGAGGATGTGGACGCCGTGCTGCAGATCATGGAGGATGAGCACCTTTCGGCGCGGAAGGCCAAGGTGCGCGCCGGTCGCTGCGTGCCGTTTCTGGGCCATACCCTGTCCGCGGACGGCATCGCGACCGACCCTGAGAAGATCGAGTCCGTCCAGCAATGGCCTGTCCCTACGGACGTGAAAGGGGTACGCAGCTTCCTGGGATTGGCATCTTACTACCGACGGTTCATCCCGCGGTTTGCCACCATCGCCGCCCCGATCAACGCTCTTCTCAAGAAGGGTACCCGTTCCTTTGGGCTGAGCAGTGCCAACAGGCTTTCGAGGCGCTCAAGCGCCACCTCACCACAGCGCCAGTCCTTATCCTGCCGGACCCGGCCCTTCCTTTCGTCGTGGCTACGGACGCCAGCAAGGTGGCCATCGGGGGTGTTCTCCTGCAGGACCACGGCAAGGGCCTTCAGCCCATCGAGTACATCTCACGAACGATGATTCCGGCGGAGCGGAATTATCCAGTGCATCAGCAGGAACTCCTGGCAGTCGTCTACAGCTGCCACACGTGGCGTCATCATCTCTTGGGGGCCCAGTTTTCGGTGGCCATCAGTGAGCAGGGGGATCTCGACCCCCATCGCCTGGTGATCCACACGGACCACCGGCCGCTCACCCACCTCCTGGTGCAGCCCAACTTGACGCCCCGCCAGGCGCGGTGGATGGAGTACCTGTCACAGTTCGCGCCGTTCAAGATCCAATATGTCAAGGGCGCGGACAATGTGGTGCCCGACGCTCTCTCGCGACGGGCGGACTATTGGTTCTACGAGGACATGGACGTGCTGCATACCACCTGTGTCCCAGTGGCCGCCCCGGGGACCGCCTACGGTGTGGAACCACGGTCTCCCCAGGCCCGCCACTTGTTTCATCTTGGGCACACCACCATGGATGACCTGTCACCCCTCCCGGAGGAGACGGTTCACCAAGAGCCCACGAGGACGTGGACACCCCCGGGGAGGGGGAGGGGTCGCATGCGCGCGTGCCCCTTAGTCATGTGGTGCCGCCCCAGGGAATTTTTCAGCTTCAGCCGCTCGGCCCTCCCACAGTCTTCTCAGAATTCGTCAACCAGGCGGGTACGGATGCGGCAGAACCGGCTGCGGACGCGTTCACAGTCACGTCGGACTTGGAGATGCTGATCAGCCGTTTCACAATCACGGAGGAAGCAGCACTTGAAGCCATCCGGGCACATCCCCAGCAGATGGGGGCCTATCCTTGCAAGTTCCAGGAGGGGAAACTGTTCGTGAGTCCCCAGCCGGAGGAATGGCGGCTGTATGTTCCTGAGCTCTGTAGGGCTGCCTTGCTTCACGAGCTCCATGATTCTCTTTGGGCGGACATCAGGGAAGTCACCGTCTCCTTCCCCGGGCACGTAAGCACTTCTACTGGCCAGGGATGAAGGAGTATATCGAGACGTATGTGCGCCAGTGCCCCTCGTGTCAGATCATGAAGTCCAGGAACACGGGCTCTCAGGCCGTCCCTAAGACGCTGCCGGATCCTATGGGTCCTTGGGATTCTATCATGATGGACTTCATCGGCCCGTTCAAGAAGACGAAGAACGGCAACAGCATGGTCTTGGTGTTTGTGGACCGCCTGACGCGCATGTGTCACCTGGCCCCGTGTCCGGTCGACCTCACAGCGGAGGAGTGCGCCAAGATATACCTGACGCACGTGTTTCGGTTTCACGGGCTCAGCCGGCAGTTCATCTCTGACCGCGACAAGCTCTTCACGGCCAAATTCTGGCAGGAGTTCTTCGAGCAACTGGGCACCAAGGTGTCGCTGGGCACGGCCTACCACAGCTCGTCGTCGCACCTGGTGGAGCGGTTGAACCGCACGGTGCAAGAGACCATGCGACACTACACCGACACGGTGGGCAGCAATTGGGAAGAACTTCTGGGCTTGGTGGAGTTTTCCCTGAACAATGCCCCCCAGGCCGCCCATGGGTTCACCCCCTTTTTCCTCAACTCCGGCCGACACCCTCTCACACCGCTCGACTTGCTTGGGAGCCACGAACTGGGAGAGGATCAGGTCAAGCTGGATACCCTGCAAGGGGTCGAGCGGTTGCTGCAGCGGATGCACCAAGCGCATAACAGCGCGGTTCAGGGCTATCGCGCAGCGGCAGCGCGGTATCTGGAGAGGACAGCCGGCAAGCGGGATCACAGGGCGCCGTCCATCGAGGTGGGCGATTGGGTCCTGGTTGAGGGCCCGCAGATCGGGCGATTTTCGCACAAGGTGGAGAAGGAGCTGAAGACTAAGCTCCGACCCATGTTCCTGGGACCCTACAAGGTCCTCACCAAGTTCGATGATGTCATGTTCCAGGTGGACATTCCAGTGTCATGGAACCTCACGTCCAACCGTTTCCACCGTGACCAGCTCAAGTTGTATCACCAGAACACCATTCAGGGTAGGGTCAATCCCCCAGCCCCACTGGAGTTCAATCCGGATACGGGGGAACAGGAGGACGAGGTGGCCGCAATCGTGGGTCACCGGGATGTCAAACGGGGACGAGGGGTCCAGCGACAATATCGGGTGCGATGGCGATTCGCACAACACGAGTCTGAGGACTCCTGGCGCACCGCTACCGAGTTAGCGGGGTGCGCCCGCTTACTAGAAGCATACAAGAAGACGCACCAGTTGCGTTAGCAGACCACAGCCGGTAGGGTGTAGGGTGAGGGTGGTGCGTGAGCCAGGTATTTGGTACGCGTCGACTAACGCCCTGACATCTTGTGTGTGGGCTGTGCAGGGGGACGCCGCGGAGGCGCTTCCCAGAGACCAGACTCCCGTCGGCGCCGTGGAGGCTGCTGACGCAGGATTCCGGGTTGCAGATGGGGAGTCCAGTGAGGGGGATTTGGTCGACATGGATATACCCGACGATCCGGAGGTCCCAGAACCGGAAGTGGGGGTAAGGACGCAGATAGCTCGTGGAGAGCCTGCGGTCCGAAGGGATGCACCAGGGGCCGGGGGCTCGAGAGATGGTGGCGGACAGACGGGGCCCTCCTCTAGTCGCGAGCGCCGGCAAGAAACCTCGTCAAGGCCGGAGCACCGGACGCGCGTACGTTGGAGCTGGTAAAGGAGCTGCACGAGGAGACGTTCAATCCCCGGGTGTTCTTGCGAGACTACGGTCGGGAGGGGGAAGCCCTGGTGGAACGACGACGGCGTCGTCGTAACCAAATGTCGTCGCATCTCCGCGCTGATTCTATCATGGCGCGGGTCGGCCCTGTGCAGATGGAGACTTTTCGGGGGTTCGTGCGGCGCAACGTGAGGTTCCGGATCGAGACCCGCACGGCTGCGCGCAACGGTGTGGTGGTCGGGACCGACTGGGAAACACATGAGCGGGAATGTGCCTGTCACGGGTGCATGAACACGCTGGAAGCGGGTCTGGCATTCCCACGGCTCCTTCTCCTCTTACTTCCACCCCCAGTGCGGAAGCTGCTGGGATACCACTTCCCCCGGTATCTTCCACCAGAGGGGGCGCTACGGGGTGAAAAATGCATGCGAGAAGGGCAGTATTCGTTGCGGCAGGCTCTGGATCGCATCGTGGCGATGGATGATGAGGACCAGGATGATGGGAGTGAGGGGTATGACTCCGGTTCCGACGACGACCATCCTCCACACCCTCCCTCTCGTTCCCCTCCGCGGGATCCGCCTTCTCGGGGTTCCCAGGGGAGCGGCGGAAGAAGCCGTCCTGCGCCTCGTTCTGAGGCGCCACCGCCGGCGACGGGCTGGGGGCGACCTTCAGGGCGCGAGACGCGGAGTCTTCCGAGGGCTACCGGATGGGGTGGGGGCAACCAAGCCGCCCCTCGACGTGTTCCGGAGTGGCCGGCACGTCGTCGCTCGCCATCTCCGCCCTCCCGTTCGCGTTCCCACTCGGACTCCGGGACTGATGTACGCCCCGCTCGCCACGCGTCGCCACCACCTCGCCGACTAGAGGATCGGCAATGGGAGCGCACGTGGGGGTCGGCGGTGGAGTTGGAGCAAGAGCGAGAGAATCGGCGACGGCGCACGGATCCAACAGAGACCGCGGTGGCCAGGGCCGAACGGCCGGCTAGAGAGGAGCCGGTTGATGAGGTTCCCGCTAACAACCCGCCCGAGACGGGCCAAGAAGAGACTACCTTCCATGTCTCCCTGGAGCCTCGCTCCCGAGTGGAAGAGGCCCCACCGGAGCCCCACTTCCTGGTTTCCTTGGAGCCTCGTCCCCGGCCTGCCCAGGACGGATCGTCGATGTCACGTCCTGCGGAGGGACCGAGCTTGCCTAGCCCCGTACGGAATGCCGCGGAGGGTCCTAGTGTGGCGGGTGTCATGGTGCCGGCGGAACCCGTGGTTACCCTTGAGACGCTCGTGGCAGCGGTGCAATCAGGGCAGGGTCTCATGCAGGGGATGCTGGACCAGCTCGGGCGCCAGGGCGATCACTCAGTCGCCACCTCAGTAGGCTACGAGGCCGCTTCCCGGGCAGCCTCACACGAGGAGTGGTCGCTGGGGGACTTCATACGAACCATTCCGGGGAGGACCGTAAGACACGGTGGGCCGGGACCTCGAACGGAGAAGTTGTGTGTGGTGTTCGAGGGACCCTTGTTCACGGTCCCTCCTGGTATGCACCTGCCAGCCCCTTTGGTTTTTCAAGCGGGCCCTTGGTGCGCGGTTGACCGTGGTGCTTACTGGGAACAACTAGAGATCACCTTCTTCCCACAGGCGCCGCTGCAGTTAGGTTAAATAGTGCCGGAACCTTTTGCCCACTGAGGCAAATCGGTCCGTCACACTATTTTGCCCGGAATAACCACTTCCGAGCACCCAAGTTAATTCGGCCGAATTAACTTGGGTGCTCGGAAGTGGTTATTCCGGGCAAAATAGTGTGACGGACCGATTTGCCTCAGTGGGCAAAAGGTTCCGGCACTATTTAACGTAACTAAAACCTGGCCTCGTGGAGGGTGGGTTGAATATGAGACATCCGCCTAGGCCACTGAGCACGCACCACTAAATGCGCCGGAGCTGTCCGGATTCGAACCCCTGACCTCCAAGGTGCACAGGTTTTAGTTACGTTAAATAGTGCCGGAACCTTTTGCCCACTGAGGTAAATCGGCCGAATTAACTTGGGTGCTCGGAAGTGGTTATTCCGGGCAAAATAGTGTTCCGGCCCGATTTACCTCAGGCGGCAAAAGGTTCCGGCACTATTTAACGTAACTAAAACCTGGCCTCGTGGAGGGTGGGTTGAATATGAGACATCCGCCTAGGCCACTGAGCACGCACCACTAAATGCGCCGGAGCTGTCCGGATTCGAACCCCTGACCTCCAAGGTGCACAGGTTTTAGTTACGTTAAATAGTGCCGGAACCTTTTGCCCACTGAGGTAAATCGGGCCGGAACACTATTTTGCCCGGAATAACCACTTCCGAGCACCCAAGTTAATTCGGCCGAATTAACTTGGGTGCTCGGAAGTGGTTATTCCGGGCAAAATAGTGTTCCGGCCCGATTTACCTCAGGCGGCAAAAGGTTCCGGCACTATTTAACGTAACTAAAACCTGTGCACCTTGGAGGTCAGGGGTTCGAATCCGGACAGCTCCGGCGCATTTAGTGGTGCGTGCTCAGTGGCCTAGGCGGATGTCTCATATTCAACCCACCCTCCACGAGGCCAGGTTTTAGTTACGTTAACCCCTAAATGGTCTGAGATCCTGCCGATAAATCGGCTGGATCTTCACAATTTTGCAAACCAGATGCCATCCAACCTACCCATATCCAATGGCTGTCCTTGGGGGCCAAGCATGTCCATGAGTTGCCCTTCGGGTTGGTATATCACAACCTCACATATATGCAGGGTAGGCCATGTTTAACTGCCGTCAAAGTCAGGGGGGTCAAGACGCGCGTTTTCATTTTTGGTAGAATGTGCATTTTGAATTATGTTATAAGACCTAGGCACCTACCACTTCAGGGATGATAAACAATTAGTTGCTGAACAGTTTGAGCCATTGGGGTCATCATTTGGGTGGGTATACCAGCAGTTACACCCAGTACAGCCCATAGGGGTACCGTTGGTAAAAAGCAACCAAGGGAGTAGGGGTGGGCATACGACCTCCTAATATGGCCACCAACCATGCCAAACAATACATTTCCCTTCCACAATGATGGGGAAACATAACTGCATCATCACACTGCCCTTACATGGCACCTATGTGCAGGTGCCACCTTGTCCATGCACGTAGGTAACGTGGTACGGACACCCTACGCAAGGCATGCATTCTAGGAGGCAGCCACCAACAAACTAGTGGTGTTGAGCCTATTTCAGCCTGCCCTAGCAAGGATAAACTAGGCCTAAGCTGCTATAGCTTGCCAGGTGATGGCCAGCACACCTGGTGGCACATGCTGTCAATGGGAAGCTTTTACTCACCAGTTACGTGCTTGATGATGCCACAGAGACCAGCCAACTGCCTCACACTCATGCAATATGTGTATGGGAAATGTATAACAAACATATATGGAGGTATTCAAACCCATACAGCCTCTAAAACTTATCACCATCACCCTGTGGCAGGTCAACTGACTGAGGGAAGCATCTAAGAATGGTGTTTTAGAAAGGGGCCAGGCCAGGGTCAAGAAAGAGCATGAATAGTGCAAAAAGAATGTGCTACACAAGCTAGAACGTATATATAAATGTCAAACATCGATAGGAAAACGATGCTTAAGCTTTACCAGGCATGGATGGCGTTACCTTGGCCCAGCCGGTGGCCGCAAAATGGCGCATTTCGGCACACCAAAGCTGTGCAGCATGGTCGCTGGATTCGGCGATTTCTGGCCACCCTTGCACGTTTACGACCACTATGTATCATAAAAAGTAAAAAGAAACCGATATATCCTTTAAAATACGCCGGAAAGGTATTGCTGTCAACGTTTCTATCGTCCGGCCTGATCGCAGTTTTTTCCAGCAAGAACGCTGCCGACACCTATCAAATGGCATTCCCGCGAACCAAAAATTGGCCTGTATGATCTTTAGGACGTATAAAATCAATATCCTAAGTTTGGACAGAAAATTCGAACGAAAACGTAAATGCCATGCGTGGGCGCAAGCCGCCATGGCCAGGTCGTCGTTTTCCGGAATGCACGTTGTACGTGAAAAAGTACCCTGACCCCTTGTACTTTGACCGGCCAGAACACCTCTATAACTTTGTCAAAAGTATGCAAACCCTAGTACCATGCTGTGAAGAATTTTATAAACTTTCGATCTTCTCAGCTAAACTTTTCCTAATTCTCAATAGATTTCGCGGCATCTGGTCCCCCGAGAAGGGGCCGATGCATCGGCTGGAACTCGATTTTTGGCGGAAAATCGGCAGCAAGACCATTTAGGGGTTAAATAGTGCCGGAACCTTTTGCCGCCTGAGGTAAATCGGGCCGGAACACTATTTTGCCCGGAATAACCACTTCCGAGCACCCAAGTTAATTCGGCCGAATTAACTTGGGTGCTCGGAAGTGGTTATTCCGGGCAAAATAGTGTTCCGGCCCGATTTACCTCAGGCGGCAAAAGGTTCCGGCACTATTTAACGTAACTGCTGCCCTTGCCGCAACCTGACGACCTTCGTTTTCCCCGGACGGTGGGCCACACGGTGCGGTTCGGTACCGAGGATTGGTGGGATTGGAGGTATCAGGTGGATGGGGTGGGGCACGTGGTTACGCCGCCCAAGGTGGCCCCGGCGGAAGGGCGTGCCTTCCTGGAACGGGTGGTGCCGGACATTGTAGGGGCCCCTAGGGCGACCATCCTTGAGGATCACGTGCGCACCGAGGTATTTATGATGGGGGTGAAGTTTGTTCGTGATCACCGCTGTGGGGTGGCGGATTGGTCGGCGCTGACCCTTCTCTTTACCCACCCCCAGTATCTCGCTGGGTTCCTGGCCATGTGGCCCCGGGGTACGTGGGTGGAGCTGTCCCGGTTGGGTCGGCAGAAGACGTCCCCATATCAGATCGCCTTCGAGGTGGACCTATGTGCGCATCCAGGGGTGATGACTCATATTATGACCCCCGTGGGGCGACGGGCTCTCCTTGAGGCCCAGCAGCTGCGGCGGACTACTAGCGGCGGACGCTAGAGTAAATAGTTCAGTTTCGGGATGGATAGCGGAGTCCAATCCCCAAAGTTTTGGCTACTACGTCAGGGTTGGGCATGTGTATCAACCTCTAGAGGAACTGGCATTACTGACCTGCGGGTGAACCCAGGTTGGGACATAGTACTCTTATAGTAGTCTTGTTTTGTGATCCTATTCTACCTTTGTACGGTAGGGACTACCGACCCCCGTGGGGGGGGAGGAGTGTTACGTCCCGGCCCTTTAGGACGGACGTAACAATGGAATAAATTACTAAGGCCTTGTGGCCGTTGTACCAAGTTTTAGGGACGTTGGTTATTGTGTGAATTGGACTAGTTATCTTGGTCCTAGGTTGCCCTTTTAGGAGCCAGTGCTGTGGCGCCGCGCCAGTTCTGAGTCTGTCCGAAGTACTAGACGTGGATCCTGTAGTTGAGGGTCGATGTCGGCCCGGATCCTACGTGGAATGATTGGCTTGGATTGTTCCAGGGAAATTGGTGTGTATCTGCGCCGCAATCAACCTAGGTTAAATTGGTCCGAGGACGAGAGTCTCGTCCTCTTGGTTTGATGAATGATAAGTGCGAATACGCCTACACATTGAACCCGGGGCAATTATCCATTTGTATTTGGTGTTGCTAGCCAATATAAGTGTGTACTAATTAGCTTGGCATCAAGCCGTGATGCCAGATATCTCACGACTCACGTCGTGAAGCGCAACCTACTTTAGGCTACCTTGAATTATTCCTAATTCCGGCAAGAAGGGTCTTTCGCTACGTAGCTCAGGCTAGGTGTGTCTGGGCTGGGACGTAACACCGGTACCATGGGAGTCCTTTGTACGAAATAAGGGTGCTGCCCAGTATTCCCGTCCCCAGTTGCCCCGAGTGTTACGCCGCAAGCCTCGGCCGCCACCTCTACCTCTACCTGTCCTGATACTGCCTAAACTAGTGAGGCCGCTTCTATTTACACCCTTAGCGAAAGACGACCGAGACGAACCAGATCTCAATGCATTTACATATGTACTACTGTAATATGCCATAGGCCATTTAATCAAACCCGTTTACTCCAGGAAAAGAGGAAGGAAACACAACTAAACTGCCGTGACCCAAGCCTATATGTGTTAATTCATTTAACACACGCCGAGTGACCACGCACGGAGTGGAACGTGCATAAATGGTCACCAACGGTCCAACAGACTCGGGCCGATCTGGCCCTCGCCTGCCGAGACACAGAAACACAAGCAGGTGCACAGATGCACGCCGGTCCACTACATTCTACAAAAGGATAAGGACCACTAATAAAGTACGCGGCGCGGCGCCCAAAGGCACCCAATATACCACAGTACTGTTACGGGGACAATCATGTCCAAACTAGAACTACACGTAACCTAGGAACAACCGAGGACAAGGACCTAATTTACGTCCGTAACTACAACGAATTGTTACGCGACGTAACACCTCCCCCCCACAAAAGGTAGGGAGCCCTCTCCCTACGCAGAGAGGAGGGAACCAAAGGGGTAGGAAAAACCTAATGCACCCAGCACATACCAACACAATCGATAGACCATCCCAGATACAAAGCACCAATAGTTCACACGGTCTCCACCACCACGCCGGGTGGTGTAGGGTTAGCCAGCACCAAGCCTGGTGGTAGGTTCCCCTAACTGCCTGGAACGGAGTCCTGGCCGGGGGGACGGCACTGGGCAGGACACACAGAGTAAACACATCAGCGCTAAGGACCAAGAACAGCCAACCAACTGGCCAGAATATGAGGGCGACTCTATATACCGGAGGGACAACACCCTCAGGTCGGGCCTAAGGCCCTCTATCTAGTGGCCATCCGTCTGATAAGTACCACGAGAGGCCAGCAGGACCTCCAGGTAGGCCTGGTAGTGGGCCACATCCTCGACATTGTCATGCCTATCTACAGTGAGGAAAACATCGGCCCACACGCCGTCAGGAAAGAGGCCCAGGAAGGCCCAGTAATACCTATGCTGCGTGAGGACGACCTGGCCACGGGCCCAGTCCAGAAAGCCACAGGCAAAGAGGCGAAGGAAAGGCTCTACCGCGATCAGGCAAAGGGCCCGCAGGAGGAGGCGATGGTACCGGATCCGAGGGCGCATACCCGTTGGGAAGAACAGGTCCACCAGGGGCTCCACGTTGGACGGCCACAACCGGATGTGCCGAACCTCGCGGGAGCGCCACCGACGAACACACTGTCGCGACCCGAAGGTCTCTAGGTAGTCGCTGGCCCGAGGAGGAGGGTGACCGCGGGAGTCTAGACCCTGGCCCGGGATAGGCGCCGGGCGACGGGCATCCCACTCAAGGATGGGCTGGAGGACCGTAGTGTACGCCGCACCCGGCACCGCAGGAAACTCTACTGTAAGGGCATCCGAAGCCATAATGCCCAGAGGTGGAGGGTAAGCCCACTGGAACCCACCGTAGGTGTCCAAGTCGTTGTGGCGCCTAGCCCAGCGATACAGAACGCGCCGGACCAGGATCTCACCCTCGAACACCGGATCAGCTAAAATAACCATGTCGAAGGGAGGCCGATCAGTCTCAATGGGTAGGCCACGATCCCGGGGCGCCCGACACACCTGGGAGAACCCGTAGGACATGGGGGAGATGGCAAGCTCAGCAGAGGCGCGCGGCAGGTCACACTGTCGGCAGGCGAGTGCGGACATACCATACCCAGGAATGGGCGTGTCGCGCGACTCCGGCGTCGCATGCACCACAGAAGGGGCCCTGTCCCGATCACCCTGGGACAACTCCCGGAGGGAATCGGCAGCGCGGGTGACGCGAGGATCCTGACCGGTGGACCGAACAACCGCGGCCAATGACCGCGAGGCCGAAGGAGCAGGGACCGAAGCAGGGGCCGACGCAGGGGCAGGAGCCGACACCGACGCAGGGGGCACTGGTAAAACAGGAGATCGCGCCGGACCCGAAGCCAGAGAGGGCCGTGACGGACCCGCCATCGACGCAGGCGCGCCGGTCTCCGTTGCCGGTGCACCCTCAGGCCACATATTGAAGATAGGGCCCGTAGGGACAGGCCGCCCGGCATAAGATTGGTTACCATCCAAGCTCCAGTCGGGCACCGGGATCCTCTGCGGGGGACCACCCTCCCAAAGCCTGGGATGATCACTCGTGTCGCTGAAGAACCCACGAACTGGCTAGCTGTGAGGGCGCAGCGGACGGCCCAGAGGGGGCGACGGCGGGCACAGCCGAAGGGGCTGAAGACTCGCGCCGAGGCGCGGGAACGTCGGCCGCAGGCACGGAGGCAACCGGAGGTGTCGGAGCCGCAGCAACCGAAGGGGTAGGGGGCGCAGGCGAAACCACAGGTGCCGAAGCAACCAAAGGGGTAGGGGGCGCGGACACCACAGACACCCCACCTGGCGTGGCCGGAGTCTGCGCTTGGGCCGCCAGGAAGGCCCCGAACGCCGTGGCCAGGGACTGGATCTGAGCCTGCATAGCCGAGACCGTCGCCGAAAGAGGATCAGGCAAACCCGAAGGGGTAGGCTCTACTGCAACACCCCGGGTCGACCGAGGGGACGACGGGACCGGAGAGGGAGGAACAGACGCCGAGGAGGCGGACGCAGCGCTCGAGGCAGAATAATCTGGAGTATAATGTACCTCGGCTGGGGCGCCCGAAGGCAGGACCACTAACCGCTAGTCCCGCCGACTGATCAGCGATCTCCATGAATTCTACGGCCCGTAAAAGGTCACAGGGGTTCTCATCTACCTCAGCATCACCCTCAGCCGGAAGCCAAGGGAACACCTCCCGTAGGCAGGTACGGCCCACAGGGGTAGAGAGGTAGGAGAACACACGGCAGCACCGGAGAACCGCATCTATCTGTCCCAAGGCGGGACAGCTGGAACCACACCCCAACAAACAGTGTCCGGCATCGTCGAACCCGTGCAGGACAAGCTGGTGCGGCTCATCAGGGGAAGGACCATACCACGTGACCCCGAAGAGGGCCGCCCTGACTAAGCCCGCATGTTGGGCCTGAAGGGCCGGCTGCACAACGCCACCCGGGTAACTTGATCGCGACACCCAGCGGCCCGGAAGGGCCTCGAAATACAGCTCAGGGTCCGGTGGGGGCGGGGACGGCAGCGAGCTCTCAGCCGGAGGGGTAGGCTCTGACATTACGGCTGCGGAGGGGAGGGGACAACCATCCATCCGTCGACAGCAGACATAACATAAGAGAGGAGAAGGTCTACAACTAGAGCTTATGCAGGGTTTTATACTCCTGCAGCAGGCGACTGCACCCATCTAGCTCACTCTCAGTATACCAGACCTTATCTACCTCACTACGAGCATACATCCACTTCACCTTATACTGGCGCTGGGTACCGCGGCCTTTTTTGATATCTCTATGGGCCACGATACCCTCTACCTCATCCTCTACCTCACCAGTTACTATCCGGGTTATGCTCTAAAGGGGCAGGGGCTAATTCTCTACCAGCGAACGTGCTCTGATGATAGAGCTTCAGCTGGCTTCTATGAAAGGTGCGAGAGTGGGTCTGCCAAGAGGTAGCAATATCTATCTCATACAGAAAATTACCTACTCTAGACAACACACGGAAGGGTCCCAAGAAGGCGGGCCTAAGTTTCACTTTCAGTTCAGCTTCGAACTTATGAGCGAAGCGGCCAACACGGGGGCCTTCTACTAAGACTAAATCTCCTATTTCTATCTCAGGTGCTCTTCTATCTAATGAGGCACGCAACCTAGCAAGGTATTTGGCCTGCGCCCTATGGTACCCTGCAATAGCGTTGTCGTGTGCATTCTTCATCTTATCTAATGTCCATTTACCCAGAGGCCTCAATTGAGGCCTTTTGGCTCAATTGAGGCCTTTTTCACCAAGGTCACATGGGGACGGTAATTTTGGCGGGAAGGACCGGTCCTATGGGTCGTCCGGCCCCAGTGGCGCGAATCTGGTATATGTGCTGAGCGTCCTGACCCGTTGGGGTCGACAGGGGTCGACGGTTACTGAAAGATATGTGAGGTGGAAAAGTACCTATTTTGGCCACTTTCGTGCAACCGGACGACGAATTTTCACGAATGCACGACCATGGCGGCCTCGAGTAAAATAGACCGTATGGCCACGTTCGTGCATCATTTCGACCAGTAAGGAGCTCGTTGGGTAGATAATTTATCCGTGAAGCTAGCCCGATCGCTAAATGGGTCAAAAGTCAATTTCTAAATTCGTGGGGTCGTTATTTGTGTGCTGAATGCCAGGTTAGTGAAATTCAGCTGGGGCGTAATTGGCGTTGATAGTGCGCCTGCCAGCAGGCCGGTGCTTCGATATGCTGGGAAGAGACTAGCGGAACGGCGGGGGGGGATGTTGGGGCAGCCGTGACTAAAGGGGCACTGGCTATTTTCGAGCCTTTTGGCGTGGATCCGTAGGTAGAGGAAGGGGTGTTTTTAGCTAGGAAAAACTGGGATGCGGACAATAAACGCGCGCGCGCCCCCAGCTATGGGAGCGCCATTATGCGAACAGCGCTGGTGAGGCCGCTGCAGCCGCTTTCATACGTCAATGGACGACGCATGGGGCGTCTGTCCGGCCAGATTTGCGGGCTGCATCGCTTCCGGACAACTTGAAAACGCCGAGCTTGAACAGCTTTTCTAATGCAGCCACGTTCAGCGCCAGCGCATATGCGTGCCTAGTGATCCCGGGTGTGAGGGGTGTGAAAGGTAAGTGCGTCCTGGTGGTAGTAAGGTAATGGCATCGATTTGCTTGTGATATCGTCAGTTTTTAGCTGCCTATCGGCGCCTAGTGCCGATGTGACGTAAGGCAGGTTACAGTACTTCGTGCAGTGCTCTGCGGCTGGCCCCCGCCTTATAGACGTGTTTGCTTTCCATAAGAAGCATGGCAGTTCCTGCCATGCTGGCCATGTCTCAGGCAACCCTTGCAAAGCCCGAAATCAAGCTAAGAGGTCTAGTAGGCTGTGCAAATGTTGTCCAGTTATGCTTGTATATCTTGCCATGTGCTGTTCATCTGCTGCCGCGGCAGCAAACCCCTGTCATAATATACCGTAACAACCTAGATATTGGGGCTATGTGAGTGAAGCTACGCGCTTGGAAGGTCACACCTATCATTATAATGCATGATCCTTGTGCGTGTTTGTAATAGAGGCTTTGGATTCCTCATGGTTACGTGCAATACCCATGGCAGGCTATTGCTGCCTGCAGTGCTGCGCGACAGCCCCGGCCGTGCAAGTGTGTGTGAGGGGTCCCTTGGGGAGCATGCCATGTCATGCCATGCTTACCATGTCGTGGGGGAACCTCGTAAGGTCCAAAAGACACGTTACATGCAGACGGAACTGAGTACTGACGCCTTTTGGTCGCTTGTATCTATGGTCATGTTGTGTTGATGGTGCCGTCGCAGCGACAACCTGTTTTATTAAATCATAATTAAATATGTATTAGGGCTATATGACTGATGTTAAGTGCTGGGAACCCCGAAACAATCATAATAATGCATGGCCTTCACTCATATTTGGAATAAAGTTTGTTGGCTCATTGTAATTACATGCAACACCCAATTTATGAAAAGGCCTCAATTGAGGCCTTTTTCCAGGTAGATAGACACTAATAACGCCTGCACACCTTCTACAGTATCCCGGGACACATCATCCTTGTCCCTTAAAGGACTAGCTAAGAGAGAGGTAGGGGTAAGAGGTTGTCTACCAGTATCTAGGAAGAAGGGCGTATAACCATGCGCAGCCTGAGGGCAGTTGTTAAGGGAAAACTCTACCCTGAAACATAGGTAATCCTCCCAATCACTCCCAGAGCCATTCACATAGTGACGCAGAGCTTCTTCCACTACCCTATTCAAACGTTCTACTAAATGAGACGAGGAGGAGTGGTAGGCAGTACCGAAGGTGACCTTGGTACCGATAGCAGCGAAGAACTGCTGCCAAAAATCAGAAGTAAATAACTTATCCTTATCACTAATAAACTGCCTACTCAAACCATGATATCTATATACGTTATTAAGGTATAGGCGTGCGCAATCGCGTGCGGTGAGTTCTAAGGGACACGGCACGAGATGACACATACGAGTAAAACGATCTACAAAAACAAGGATCTGGGCGTTACCTCTATCATTCTTCCTAAAAGGTCCTACAAAATCCATCATAATGGAGTCCCACGGCATGATGGGATCAGGTAAGGTCCTAGGCTCTGCTATCTGTCCTACATTGTTGGGTTTCATCTCCTGGCAAGATTGACAGGTTCTAACATACTCATCTACATCCTTTAAAAGGGAAGGCCAGTAGTAAGAGCGGGCTACTAGGTCCCGTACCCGTTTACCACCCTGGTGAGCAGCTAAGTCATGCAACTCAAAGAGCAAGGAGGAGCGACAGATAGGAGGGACATACAGGCGCCATTGAGGGGGAGAATCTGCTATCTGCACATATAAAAATCCACCTACAAATTTACAAGGATGCTTGCCTAATTGTTGGGGATGGGCAGCAATGGCAGCTAATGCTTCCGGCTCAGTGGCCGTAAATCTACTAATGAGACGTTCGAGATCAGAGGTAGGCATCGCTACAGAGGTATCCAGAACAGGTTTAAAGAGATCTCCTACCGCCTTGCCAAAGAGAAGGGGAGGTCCTAGAGGGACTATGTGTTCATAAGACTTTCCTGACCTAGTCGCTATATGGCTAAGCGGTATAGAAATTTTATTTTTCCCCTCCCCCCCACCGAGACCACAGGAAGGGCCTCACACGGGAGAGAGAGTCCTACGTGAGAAAGGAGATCAGGCATGCGAACAGCTGTATGAAAGAGGTAGGCATAGGATTCATCATCAGGTAGTTCACCATACGGGGTTACACCCATAGTAGTAGGAACTAGAGTAGTATTGAGAACATCAAGGTCCTCGAAAAAGGAGTAATCTGCACGACGGGAGAGTGCATCTGGTACTATGTTATCTACACCCTTAACATACTGAAGTTTAAAAGGGGAGAACTGTGCTAAAAACTCCATCCAGCGCGCTTGACGAGGGGTAAGGTTGGGTTGTGAGAGAAGATGGGTAAGAGGGCGGTGATCTGTCTGGATAACTAATCTATAAGGATCAAGCTCACAGGGTTCATTCAGACAAACATCAAATTGAGCACCTTTAAGGAAGTGCTGCCACGCGTGGCAACAATACACCACAGCTAATAGTTCTTGCTGGTGTACGGGATAGTTACGCTCCGCAGGAAGCATTGTCCTAGAGATATACTCAATAGGCTGTAAGCCCTGACCCTGATCCTGGAGAAGGACGCCCCCTATAGCTACCTTGCTAGCATCTGTAGCTACAACAAAGGGTTTAGTAGTATCCGGTAGGATGAGTACGGGAGGGGAGAGGAGTAGGGATTTTAGACACTGAAAAGCCGACTGACATTCACTACTCCAAACAAAGGGGATATCCTTCTTTAATAGATGATTAATAGGGGCTGCTATAGTTGCGAAACGCGGGATAAAACGCCTATAGTAAGAAGCAATTCCTAGGAAACTACGTACACCTTTAACGTCGGTAGGGTAGGCCATTCCTGAATTGACTTAGTCTTATCTGGGTCGGTAGCAACCCCGGCATCTGACAGAACGTGCCCTAAGAAGGGGACACTTCTACCAGAGCGAACTTTAGCACGGCGCGCCCATAAAGAATTTTCAGCCATGATTTCTAGTACTTTCTTTAAATCACGTAGGTGCGTTTCAAAATCAGGAGAATAAATAAGGATATCATCTAAGTAAGCTTGAGCACAAGAACGGTCATGCTCAGATAAGGAAACAGAGGAGAAGGAAGGATCCTTTAAATCAGAGGACACTTGAGGAAGGTGGGAATTTCCCATAACAGGTCTAAGCACTTCATTCATTAACATCTGGAAAGAGGCAGGAGAGTTACAGAGTCCCATAGCCGCTACTCTAAACTGATAGTGCCCAAAAGGGGTAGCAAAGGCGGTTTTGTGGCAATCCTCAGGAGCTATACGTAGTTGCCAAAAACCATCCGCACAATCTAGTACTGTGAAACAGGTAGAACCTTTAACTTTGTTAAATATATCATCAATACGAGGTAGAGGGTATTTAGACTTCAC
>RPFO01000196.1:0-25000 GCA_009746045.1 Mesostigma viride | reverse complement strand
GGGGTGGTGGTGGTGGTGGTGGTGGTGGTGGTGGTGGTGGTGGGGGTGGGGGGGGGGGGGTGGTGGTGGTGGGGGGGGTGGGTGGGTGGTGGGGTGGGGGGGTGGGGGGGGGGGGGTGGGGGGGGGGGGTGGGTGGTGGGGGGGGGGGGGGGTGGGGGGGGGTGGTGGGGTGGTGGTGGTGGTGGTGGGGGTGGTGGTGGTGGTGGTGGTGGTGGTGGTGGTGGTGGTGGTGTGGTGGTGGTGGTGGTGGTGGTGGTGGGTGGTGTGGTGGTGGTGGTGGTGGTGTGGTTGGTGGTGGTGGTGTTGGTGGTGGTGGTGGTGGTGGTGGTGGTGTGGTGGTGGCGGCGGCGGCGGCGGTGGCGGTGGTGGGGGTGGGGTGGGGTGGGGTGGGGTGGGGGTGGAGGTGGTGGTGGTGGTGGTGGTGGTGGTGGTGGTGGGGTGGAGGTGTGGTGGTGGTGGTGGTGGTGGTGGTGGTGGTGGTGTGGTGGTGGTGGTGGTGGTGGTGGTGGTGGTGGTGGGTGGTGGTGGTGGTGGTGGTGGTGGTGGTGGTGGTGGTGGTGGTGGTGGTGGTGGTGGTGGTGGTGGTGGTGGAGGTGGTGGTGGTGGTGGTGGTGGCGGTGGCGGCGGTGGTGGCGGTGGGGGGGGGGGGTGGGGGTGGTGGTGGTGGTGGTGGTGGTGGTGGCGGTGGTGGTGGTGGTGGTGGTGGTGGTGGTGGTGGTGGTGGTGGTGGTGGTGGTGGTGGTGGTGGTGGTGGTGGTGGTGGTGGTGGTGGTGGTGGTGGTGGTGGTGGTGGTGGTGGTGGTGGTGGTGGTGGCGGTGGTGGTGGTGGTGGCGGTGGCGGCGGCGGTGGTGGTGGTTTTGGTGGTTGTGGTGGTGGTGGAGGAGGGGGCAAGGGAGGTGAGGACGGGGATGTTACGAATGTTACGGTTATGTTCTGGATTGTCGCCCCAGTCATGGTAGTGGTGATTGTGACAAGTAGGCCGCTGTTGTCCACCAAGGACATGTTGCTGAAGACCATTGTGATGTCCACCTCCGTGCTGGATGTGTCAGTGTTTTGCTGAGCCTCAATCCGAACCCTGCCGTCAGTGCCTTGGTTGACAGCCGTGAAGCAGAATTTGACAGTACGGCCATCTAGTGGTGGAGGTTCTGTAGATGACAGAAGTGCTGGTGGTGATGGTTGGGGTTGGGTTTGGTGCGCTGAAAATTGGCCTGGCAGGTGAATGGGTTTCACGGGTGGTGCAGGGAATATGGGAAAGGTAGGCGGTTGCGATGGGTGGTGATCCGATGCTTGTGATTGCAGAGATGGTGATAGGGGGGACGGGGGGCGTTGGGATGGAGAGAAGAAGGGGGGCAGTGGGGGCAGGAGAAGGGGCTGGGAGGGGAGCTGGTCCACCTGTGGATCAAAGAATTGTTCAATGTCGAATGCAGGGTGTGTTGTTGATGAAGGGGAATCAGTAAGCATTTTTTGTCATCGTGCAATTTATGCCCATAGACTTGTTGTCACGTCTCTTTTTAATGAGACAGAAGACCAAGCAGAACTTGCAGCTAAGTTGTGCGCTTACAGGGACCAAGGTGCATGAACCTTACAGGCGTGACGATGTGTCGACAAGCTTAGAAACACAGGCTACCATGCAACCGAGGGGATGGTTGCATGCAAGGAAAAACAATGAACCTTTATTTTTCTGCACCACCAACAAACTGGATATTCGGTGTAATATACCGGTGCCAAAATAGATTTGACACCTGCAGCAACCACATGCATGTATCATGGTATAATGCTTACATAGTATCATGCTCACAGAGCATCATGGTATAGTACTTACATAGACAACAGCCGTGTCCGTATCGACCCACAAGGAGCCAGCACTTCCAAAAGTAGCGTACGTCACCATCGCACTGTTTGAAAATGTGCTTGCGGTGCCAGTCATGGCCATGGTCAGCGTGGCCACCATGCTCGCGCCAGCTGGCAGGAACGTGTCTGGAAAAGCAAGCGTGACATCATCAGCCTTGCTGGCAGTGCCCATGTCGTCCTCCGCCGTAACATTGATGGCATCCTGTGTGCCGTGGTTCACCAGCATGAAGCAGAACTGGACCATTGTGCCGATTGGTGCGGTCAAATGATTGACGTCATCCAGACCGCAAGTCCCCGATGCCGTGGTCACCGTTTTGTACATTAGGGTACGAGCATGGTTCATGCCGACCATGTTTTCGACCTCGTTCAAGGAAATGGTCTGCGTAATCACACTGGGTGTGTCGAGAACTGGAGCCACCATCCTTACGCTCTCCAGGGTAGCATGCAGGCTGTGGTTCGGGGATGCATACGCTTGGCATTGCAGCCGGACGTCGATGCGAACCACCACCACTTCATTTGTTTCTAGGTCGTCGACCTGTGCAGGGTGCGATGGCGTGGGGAGACATGAACAGGCCCGTGCTATAAATAAGTATGAAATCATCAGCGGCTGCCACACACGGGGCATTTTGGATGAAACCAAGGCATAGCTGCAACTAGAGAATATGACTCAATACATGGCATCATCATTGTCAGCTAGCCCTGTTCCTGTACAGTACAGGATAACAAGGAAACCTCAGACTGGTTGTTGATGCAGGATAAAGTGGTGAAAGAACATATGATGTGCAGTTTTCAGCACACCACAACCGCAGTCTGAGCCAGCATCAACTCCATGGAAATGCCTAGTGCCCTTCACTTCAATACAGACATTACATCTACACGGTGTGACATCCCATTTGCAAGCAGCCCTATGTTTGAGGTCCATGATCATTGAACTGTTCAGGGAATGCATGGTTTCCAGCCACCATCCAGTGATAGGAAGTACGTTTTGCAATTTAACGGCAAATACGCGGAATACGGATTACGGACGAAGATTTTGCCGTATTGCGAAAATACGCAAAAATACGGAAAATACGGTGCACGCGCGCTTTTGGCGCCAAAGGCGCGTTTCGACCAAGGTTTCGACGTTTCGAGTTTCGACGGTCCCGCGTGCACCAGACCACTTGCGGTCAACTTGTCATAGGCGAAAGCTTAGTAATTCTACCATCTTATCGAATGCACTGCCGGAGTGCAGGCCCAATAACCAAGGTACAAGGCCACCTTTTTGGCAAAGGTGCCATGCATGGCGGCTCCATCAATATGGATTACGCTTCTGGAGAGGGCTATGCTGGGAAAGCTTAAGAAATATAACCTGATTGCCCTAAATATGCCGTATCAGGATTGGTAGCTTCCTCAAGAACTGGACATGCAGTTTTCTGACTGATTTTAATGTGCTACCTAATGGCAATGGAAAGCACTGCGATTTTTCTTGCCGCAAGTTCGGATTGCAAGGCACAATTTTCGGTGCAACTGCTGAGCGCTATATCAGTAAGTTTCATTATCATTCATTCCCGACGCTTCCATGCAAAGGCGGTCCTTATTTGCGGCAGTTACCAATTCTTTCACAACATCTTTGAGATGCCGCAAAGTGCAAACTTTACGAGCATCGACTGGAACCAGCTGAAGTCAGGTATGGGGCGTTGCGGAGGTATTATTGGTTGCTTTTAAGCTGCTATTGATTAGATAATCGTACGAGTCGGTGTGACCTGTCTTATATGCGGACTTAAATAATACTTCTTCGTTACCTCCTGGGTTCCTGTTAACTGTTTTAGTGTGGACAACACCGCCATGCCAGCGTCATGGGATAAATGCTACGCCGAGTCATCGATGTGAAGCATATGTGTGTCTAATGCATTCCAGATATATCTTTTGTTGCTTTTCTAATAAGTGAGATAACGGCCCTTTACATTTGTGTTGGTATTCTCGGTGGCATCTGCTTTTATATGATGGTGCTTACTAGCACGTACTATAAGTATGTGAGAACCTGTTATTGCCACTGATAACCAACATGGAATTTGGCCACACCTTGGTAGGCAAGCATATTGGTAATGGGTTAATAAGCTGTACTTCACCATTTATGTTTGCTCAGCAAGGTTGATTTTTCTGATCATTTGATATTCAATGCATGTGGGCTGCTCCAAGCAAACTTCAACACTGCTGCAGGTCTGCAGCGTTTGCATGGCCTGCAAATGCTCGAAAACCTCAGACTATGCTTATAGTATGAATGTATCCTTTATGGCTTGATACACTTGATATATCTATAGCGAGAGACATGACCTGATTGATTGACCATTCCATTGGGGGCACATGAATCAAGCCGTCCGACTAACTAGCTAGTTAGACATCGATTGGCTTGCCCTGTATAGCAAAGGTGTTTCGTTAACTTGTTGTACAGAGCCTATTTCAACTAGTTACCACCTACCTAGAGTGGTTGATAGAGAGGTATAGTGGACAAGCATGGCCTATGTGCCTACACATGGTGCGCTCAAGCTTGGAATCACGCTTTCTAACTGCTATAAGTGTTAGTTTCGCAAAAGGTGCTTTGCAGAAAGTGATGCTGAAAGGTTGAATTCCCATGCTGCATCCTTGAAATGCTAAAAAAGCGCTTAACCCCTAAATGGTCTGGCTGCCGATTTTCCGCCTAAAACTGAGTTACAGCCGACGCGTCGGCCCCTTCTCGGGGGACCAAATGCCGCGAAAACTATTTAGAATTAGGAAACGTTTAGCTGAGAAGATCGAAAGTTTATAATTTTCCTCACATCATGGTAGTAGGGTTGGCATACTTCTGACAAAGTTATAGAGGTGTTCTGGCCGGTCAAAGTACAAGGGGTCAGGGTACTTTTTCACGTACAACGTGCATTCCGGAAAACGACGACCTGGCCATGGCGGCTTGCGCCCACGCATGGCATTTACGCTTTCGTTCGAATTTTCTGACCAAACTCAGGGCATTGATTTTATACGTCCTAAAGATGATACAGGCCAATTTTTGGTTCGCGGGAATGCCATTTGATGGGTGTCGCCAGAGTTCTTGCTGGAAAAAACTGCGATCAGGCCGGACGATAGAAACGTTGACAGCAATATCTTTCCGGCGTATTTCAAAGGATATATCGGCTTCCTTTTACGTTTTATGATGATTTGTAGTCGTAAACGTGCAAGGGTGGCCAGAAATCGCCGAATCTAGCGACCATGCTGCACAACTTTGGTGTGCCGCAATGCGCCATTTTGCGGCCACCGCCTGGGCCAAGTTAATGCCAGCCATGCCAGGTAAAGCTGTCAGAGATGTCGTTTTCTTGTCGATGTATGACGTTTTGTGTATACGTTCTAGCTTGTGTAGCACATTCTTTCTAAATTATTCATGCTCTTTCTTGACCATGGCTTGGCCCCTTAACCTAAAACACCATTCTTAGATGCTTCCCTCAGGCAGTTGACCTGGGCACCACAGTGTGATGGTTTTAGAGGTTGTATGGGTTTGAATACCTAAATATATGTTTGTTATACATTTCCCACACACATATTGCAAGAGTGTGAGGCAGTTGGCTGGTCTATGTGGCATCATGTCAAGGATGTAACTGGTGAGCAAAAGCTTCCCATTGACAGCATGTGCCACCAGGTGTGCTGGCCATCACCTGGCAAGCTATACAGCAGCTTAGGCCTACTTTATCCTTGCTAGGGCAAGCTGAAATAGGCTTAACATCACTAGTTTGTTGGTGGTCGCCTCCTAGAATGCATGCCTTGCGTACATAGGGAATCCGTACCGCGTTACCTACGAGCATGGACAAGGTGGCACTGCACATAGGTGCTATGTAAGAGCTGTGTCATGATGCAGTGAGGTTTCCCCATCATTGTGGAAGGGAAATGTAACATATGGCATGGTTGGTGGCCATATTAGTAGGTAGTATGCCCACCCCTACCCCCTTGGTTGCTTTTTACCAACGGTACCCCTTTAGGCTGCACTGGGTGTAACTGCTGGTATACCCAACCAAATGATAACCCCAACGGCTCAAACTGTTCTTGGCAACTAATTGTTTATCATCCCTGAAGTGGTAGGTGCCTAGGTCTTATTACATTATTCAAGATACACAATCTACCAAGAATGAAAACGCGCGTCTTGACCCTCCTACATCCTTTGACGGTAGTTTTATATGGTCTACCCTGCAGATATGCGGGCCCCTTGTGATAGCTCAACCCGAAGGGCAAGTCATGGGCATCCTCGAACCCCAAGGACAGCCCTTGGATGTTGGTAGGTTGGTTGTGGGGTGGTTTACAAAATGGTGAAGTTACAGCCGATGCATCAGCAGTATTTCTGCCCACAATTAGGGGTTAAAGTCACTTTTTCAGGCTTTTGGGCATGCGTGGGACATGCGAGTCCAAAGCCACAGGTTGGCCAGTACGTCGGTACGTCAAATACGTCGGCCTCCAAAATACGAGTATATACGTGGAGCCTGGCAGAATACGTCACCAGAATACGTGGCAGTGTGCAGCATGGTTTTGAATGGGCCTTTAGGGTTTAGGCCTTAGGGGCATAGTTATGCATGGATATCACTCATGGCAATTAGGTGCGGAGCACACTGACAACCATTACCATGAATGAGACGACCAGCTATCATCGACTATTTCAAAATGAGTCATGAATGAATAATTTTTTTAACAACCACATAAACAGCTCCACTATTGGCATGCATTCCATATATATCAATAGGACAACATATACAACGGCCGACCCCGAAGCAAGGCGCCCGTGGCCGCTCTCCGCCATTGTCCTGAAGCTAAGGTGCTGCTGCTTCCTCGCCTTCAGCCCGGCCTTCTTGCTCCACAACTCCTGGAATTCTAACCTCCGTTTCTGCCCAATCTTTGCGTCAAGGCAAGCATCTATGCCCTGCCCTGCGATGCCCGCAAAATGTGCGCGCATCCGGGTCGCACTAATCTGCTTGCCATCGCCACTGGTAAAATTGTGGCCGCAAAATGAGCAGCTAAACTTCAGCTGCGAAACCGTTTTCCCCAGAGCATCCTTCACCAAAACAGTTTTTTTTGCTACAACTTTATGCTCCGGCCCTTTTTGTGGCATGGCTGCAAAAACACGTTTGCCCTCAGCGCAAAATCCAATGGCACACCGCCATGCAATATTAATGAATAATGATATGTACAGATATGTACAGACATGTAATGATATGTGCCTGTTTTTATGTACCACGTTCCCAGCACAGCTGGCATTTTCATCGTGCTGCCACTCTCGTCTCTCTCCGTGTAATTTCAGCTAGCTTGCCAACTGCCAAGTCATAAACTGGACTTGCGAAAAGCCTAGTTCATAGTAGAAAATCTTGGTGAAGGTAGACGACGTGCCACGGTCCGGTTGGCCTGGCGCCAAGCCCTGCCCCAGCTCGAACCTCCAAAATTTCTAAGTCCAAGTCACGTATTCCTAACAAAATACGCGTATAATACGTCAGGGCCAAAAAAATGCGTATTGATTGCCGTATTTATTTTGACAGTACGCACGTATTTGCCAACCTGGCCAAAGCCTGAACTACAACACTACCGGAAATTTATTGTAGTCATCACTTGAACTGTCGACCTGTCTGATCGCATTTTTTCCCAGCAATCTTGAGCATTGCTGACGCCAAGTAGTAAATCGCATCCCCGCGTCAGAGCTAAAGATTATTCTGCATCATCTATTTGGGACGTATGAAATCTAGTCCCTGAGTATTACAAGCTAAGTCGTCCACAAATGCATGGGCACCAGCTGTCATGGCTAGGTGCATGGTGCATTTCCGGAGCTCGCGCATGAAAAAAAAGTACCCACGTGTAATTTGACCTGTAATTTGACCGTATCTTTCGGTGCTAACTTCCTGTCCCCCAAATCATCCCGGAAATATAAATATGTCCAACAAGGATCTTGTCATCTAGCCAAAAACTCGGTTCTCCCTAGAGGACTGAGGTTCGACTCAGTCCTTCGTATAGAGGACCATGCAGGGACAGATGAAGAATGAACCCGTTTTGGGCATAAACATTATTAATATTTATCCGGGCTGTGGAAAATACTGATACGTTCGTCATCGTGGTCATCCAAACCCAATCTCGATCCTGTCATCATGATGGGATGTTTTATTCTTCCGGACAGTGTCTAGCGACAGCCAGACGCATACGATTTTGGTTGTATAAGGAAGGTCCACCGCAGTGTTTGCTGGGGAAATTAACGTTATTAGATGCAGCATTATTTTGTCAGACGAATTTTCTACTAAAATTCTAGTTATATCGGACACCTACTCCAAGTGATCAACGTAATAATATTCCATGATTCTACAGTATGGTGCATGACACAAATGAATCCAAGCTATGCCGAAAAATCCTAAGCTGCAGCATATCAAGCCCATCAAGCAGCTATACCTGCCAAAAATTATTCCATGCAATTAATCAGGCACGCAACAGTAGTATGGCATGTCCACACACTGCAGCTACACTGCTTACCTGGAATGTAAGTGAGATCTTCTCCGCCACGCTCGTTCCTGTCCGCGGGTTGCCAAATAGGTAGGTGCCATGTGGGAAGAGCGCGCTGCTGATGACGGTCACTTTGCTGCCATTGTCATCCTTGATGGAACGATCGATATCGATCCCTGCAGCAGTCTCGGTCAGGCCACCTGCAGCTTTATTGACACCACTCATATTGTTGGTGTCCCAACCTGCCACTTTCAACTCGTAGTTCATCTGGACACGAACCACCTCGCCATAAGCCACGCCACCTTGGCCCGTTGTCACCGCTGAAAAGCTGCATTGGACCTCTGCCGTCGCTGGAACATCCCCATCATCACCGTTAACCGTGAATTTAAGCAGATACGTAACAATGTCCCCACAACCATACTCAGCACCCTGGAGAGAATATCGAACACTGTCCGCGGCGGCGGCGGCACCGGCGCCGGACGAATTAATTACCATTATATTACCTGCGCCATCATTCCAAGCCCCCCCCCCATCTTATGGTCATAGGAGGAAGGTGCCGATGCTGCGAAGCTGGCCATGAGATGGCTTCCGTCTCTTGCGGCATTTGCTAGCATGAAGAACTGATGCCCAAGCAAGCAGTTCAACAGGCTGTAATAATAACAACCGACCAACAAAAGCCGGGCTATCTGATCAATCAGCGGCATGTCGATCGATCAAGTATAATCCGCCGCTGGACGTCATAAAGATTAATGCATGGTGAACTAAGCCTGCTGAAAAATGATACTGTTCTTCTTGGGTAAGTGAGCATTTATTATTTTCCAATTCCATCAAAATTCATTTGGGTGCTAGGGTTTTTCAAGTGCTACTGCTGCTTTTGCGCTCGCGTTCGCGGTTTTTTTGCGACCGTATGTCTGCCGGCTGCGGGCTGCGTGAATGATGATGGCCTGCGAGCCTCATTTACGCCTGCCTGCGGAAGCCTCCTTCTCAAGCCTGTTTCACGTGCGCTTTCCACGCCGGTTACTTTGTTGTTACCGTGGTTGTTGTTATAGTTGTTGTGTCCCACGCCGCAGTCAGCAGCAGAGAATCCGATACGAATCGAGCCAACCTCTCATTCAAAAATTAGATGGCGTCAGTCCGTCAGTCAACCAGCCAGTCAGTCAGTCAGTTGGATATGATTGGATGATGCCCTTCGTTGGTGTTGCGTCAGCAGAGAGTCTATAGCGGCCAAGGGCCGGAATCTATGGTCAGTCACCGAGTACTGTTTCTTGTAGTTAGTTGAAACCCACGCCGCATGTGGGCCTTTGTTTCTTTGTATGTGTGATGCCAGGCTGTTCAGTGACCTGGCACCACCGTTTCATGTGCGGCCGCGGCGTTGGTCAATTGCATTGTCGCGGAGCTGGGCGGGGTGGCAGTTATTAGGGTTGTACCGAATAGCGGTTTGGCTTGCCGAATCGGATACTCGGACCAGGGGGGTGCCCCGAACGGGCGTGGTGTCTTTTTGGTGTTAAGGGTTTTGGTGTTATCAAGTAACGTGCGTGTTTGCAACTTGCCCGTTGAAACTCTACGGCGGAGCCAATTTTCGGAAGACCCTCACCCTTATGCTTGCAAATTCGGGACAAATTCGGTGGATGGATGGATTGACGGATTTCCATCCCCTATTCCTATGTTTTCTGACTTTTCTCACGTCAGTCACGTGTACGGCCTTATAAGCTTCGCCAATTCTGGCGAACCTAACGGTTCTTCCGAAAATTGGGAAGCTCCTATTCGGGCCAGGATGAAGAAAACTCTTGTGCGGGGGCGAGTGCGGAGGTCCGGCGCACTACCGCACTTGCAGTTTCAGCACCCAAAGCGCTGCGCCGACGAGGAGCATTGCGCGCCAGCCTACGGCCCTACGCGCCTGTGTCCATGTTTGGCGCGAGCTTTGGCGCGTAAATTAAAAACAGCTGTGACAGGTTTTACCTAGATCACAAATTTCACAAGTTGGAGCGACGAGTCACGAGTCACGACCATGGAGGACATCGTTGAATTGTGATGCTACTCGCCAGACTCGAGCTCGCTGGCACTCAAGTTCGTGGCACCCTCTACATTTATTCCTCTTCACGCTTCTTGTAACTAGATGACTGGTTTACCGGTGTGTGCAACATCTGAATCGGCACGACGAAAAGGCGAAATGTGTTGTAATTAAGATCAGTTCCTGGGATAAACTTGTAAGCTGCGCAGGGGCGGGTAGGTTTGCTATGTGTGACCGTAATCTTTTGCTTTCAAATTCCTGTTCGCCTTTCGTGCTCGACGCGGGGGGGGAGCCGGCTGTTGACATCCACTGCAACAACGAGCTCATGATTCGCACATTTCATGGCCGCGCCGGCCCGTCCCGGCAGCATTTAATTTGCTGCTTGAACAGCAGCAGGCAGGGTGTGCTAGGGTGGCCCTTCTCGCGATTTCCCTAGCGGTTGGTCAACGGCATCGTTTGGGTGTCTGCCTTAGGTGAGGCGTTGCGCCCACAAAACCCTTATTTGGGTTCCTGTTCAAGTGGCGCATAATAAGATGAAGACTTGTTTCGCCTTGCTGAACAACCCCACTTGCCAGCCCGTACTCGTCATCACATTCCTCGCCCGGCATAGCATGTGCGTTGAGAAGACGCAGCCTTATCGGCCCGTTCCCGATGTTCACATTATGAGCCGAAGTTATTACAGCCCCTGCGCCTAGTGTCACTGCAATGTGAACTAATGATTCCTTTCCGCTTGTGTGATCGTAACCCGCTTATCAGAATCAGGCGGTGTTCTTCTCGTTGTAGGGCATGTGGTCATGCATAAGTGTGCAGGGGTGCCTGCGGTCTGCCATCCAAAATGTCTTGTTGTTGTGACTTTCAACCCACGTAACTAGAAAGAAGTAACGCGGGTAATTATTAGAGAGCTTACTTACTACCTTATTTTCTAGATTCCAGTATTTTTGCTGGAGATTTTAACACCATGCCATGGGGCTTGGTGGCGCATGTGTGTAGAGAAAGGGCAGTGGCCGGTTAATAAGCCTGCAACCAGGGGATGCACTCGAGATGTTCGGCACAACCCCGCTGTACTCGGTCAATAGCGTGCTGTTAACGTGCACTCGACCCTAAGAATCTGGAGGCTGAGCTCCCTCCCTCCCTCCCTCCCTCCCTCCCTCCCTCCCTCCCCCTCCCTCCCTCCCTCCCTCCCTCCCTCCCTCCCTCCCTCCCTCCCCCTCCCTCCCTCCCTCCCTCCCTCCCTCCCTCCCTCGATCCCTCCCTCCCTCCCTCCCTCCCTCCCTCCCTCCCTCCCTCCCTCCCTCCCTCCCTCCCTCCCTCCCTCCCTCCCTCCCTCCCTCCCTCCCTCCCTCCCTCCCTCCCTCCCTCCCTCCCTCCCTCCCTTCCTCCCTCCCTCTCACCCAAGTTTTCTTTTTGCGTGTACATTTGCATGCAAGTTAACAGAATAGGCAAAAAGAAAGAAGCATGTTTCGCCCATAGCTTGACATTCCTTTGCATGCGTGCATGTGTGTGTGTGTGCACGCGTGTTGGTCATTTCTAGGTTGATTTTTTGCCCTCCTTGCATGTCTGATTGTGTGGACACAGACAGCGGACATCTCAGCATTGGCCATCATCCGAGGTTCCAGTCCTGATTATTCATGCCGGCGTTGACTAGGCATGCGGGCCGACACTGCTACAAATCCGTGAGAGTCCAGCAATTGGTGGAGCTTGGAGCTATAAACTGAAGAGCTAACTGACCAAACACCTGCCTTTATGTCGGTCACGTTGCCCAGGCTTGTTAGCTATGGTGGCTTCATGTCATGTGTATTGTAGGTAGTAGTGTTTCATGTGCTAGCTGATGATCTAGGTTATACAGCTCTCCATGTTCTTATCCCTCCATATTTGGCCTTACCGCTCTACAGTCGGTGTGGGCTCCCCATGTTACCAAATTTGGTAAGCATAGTGGTTTGGGCCGTGGTACCTGCAACCCTGTCACTAGAAACTGAGTGGATAATGAAGCATGAGGTATGACTAATTGATTAATTGATTAACGTGAGTATATTAATTAATGAATAAGTAAGCAAGTAATTAATAAGTGTATGAAGTAATGAATGTCCATACACGTACTACACGTAATGTATGAATGAATGTCACCTAGACTGCGTCACGGGTATGGAAAGCTGGGGATGGGGCTACAGTTTGAGTGGATATAACTCACAAAATTATTGGGACAACACAACCTGCTCTAGATATTTTGATGAATGAATTAAACTTGATCGACATAACCGCATCAATCACGCATTAAATTAAATTATAACATGACTCCGTTGGGAGATCGTGTAGCATGTATTCCCTTGCTCGATGGATGGGGGTCCAGGCGAAGCCGCGAAACCTAACTAAGCTATCTCTAAACTAAGTCCTAGCTACTCTACTCAGCAAAGCGCCCCTGAAGTCCTCCTGGGGGGGGGGGGGGCAATCACGAATGCACATGAGCATAAATCTCTGTGATCAGTGGGTGGTGGGGTATGGGTTGTGGGGTACGGGTCGGCAACACAGATTCAAGTAGGGGCAACATTTGTAATTTGCACGTAGCCATGCACGTGATTAATTAATTAATTAATTAAACTCGTGCTCCCGTTGGGGAGTCACGGAGCACCGAAATGCTTTTAATCCCTGTGTGTGCACTACAGGAGAAAGGGCAGAGACCCCCAGTCTCCTTCTTCATGCCAAAGGCATGCCCCAGCTGCATTCGGGCGCGCTAGCTAAACGGACACGCTAACGATCCGGCAGTCTGTGGGTGCAATAAGACCCATGTGAGCATATCATAGCAAGGAGCGTGGTAGTAATCTGAACATAGCCAGGGCGTAGCATGGAGCCCTGTACTAGGACTAGGCTAAGGCTATCAAGGAGACAACTATGGCTGGTTGTGTACCGTGCTATGGCGGCACGTGACTAGGTGTGTTGGCACAGCTAGGCAAACATTCTAGGCATGGCTGCCTTAGCGGCAGTGACGCCAATGGTTACAAGCTAGGGCTATTGCTATTCTAGCTCGCTGGGGGCGTCCACATCTTGTGGTTGATCATGAGGTCCCCGCCCCTCCAGTACACCTTGGGCTTCTGGGGGTCCTGCTTATGGCGGAGGTATTCCGGCCACAGGTCGCGTCGCTGCTGTTGCTGAGCGGGGGTGACGTCGTCATCCAGCGTCCAGGTGAGGTCGTGCAACCGCTTGCGACGAGAGAGGAACCGCTGCTTATCCTCAGGGGAGGGGAAGGTGAGTAGGACTGGTGGGGGAGCCGCCTTGTCCCGTGAGTGGGGAAGGCGGTGGCACCCACGCAGTTCTACCTCACCTACCAGGCCCATGAGGGTAAGAAGCTGATGCGCGTGATGATTAATTAATTGATTCAGCTATTCATGTGTGCATGTTAGCACAGCATGCTCATGAGGTCACTAGCCAGCACATGTAATTATTGTTTTGTTTTGTTATCAAGACCCATTATGTATATGCTCTTGCTTGGACTTCTATGCAGAACAAGAAGAGGTGGAAGAGGATTGTCCAGGCTCACACGCCAGCCCCTGTGGGCAAGCCCCCATCCCCCCAAGAGGAAGGGGCACTTTGCTGAGTAGAGTAGCTAGGGTTTTCTAGATTAGATTAGATTAGATTAGAGTTAGATTAGCTCGGTTTCGCGGCTTTGCCCACCTCCATCCATCCAGCAAGGAATATGTGCTACATGATATCCCAACGGAGTCATGTTATCAAGGAGACAACAAAATGTTATAATTTAATTTAATTTAATTATGTATGCTCGAGTGACGCATTCACTAAATTCACCTAGTTTCATCCCATGGCTGCAATGGTTGGGGGCGGTCACCGCATTATTATTCATCAACAGGCTTTACAAAGGGTACGTATTGGTTTTCAATTATTTTTTTCACTTAGATTGCGTCACGCGGGCATAAGTTCTCAGTGGGACTTGGGAATAAAGGGGCCTACATGATGGCTACACATGAAGGATGTGCAACAAATACACTTGAGGGTGAGATGATGGGTGTACAATAGTCTTAGATGAGTGTAGAATAGTCTGAGCACAATGTAAACCCATAGCGATCATTTAGCGACCATGAGTGCGACCATGAGTGTGAGTCCACCCTGAATGCACCAATTCTTTACCAACAGCTACGGTATAACAATTGCCCCGAAATGGCTAGCAATATCAAGCGAAGCTACCTGACCGGTCCCAAACAGGCGTGGGGGTCATTGACACACACAAGCACTCGGCCGGGTCAATCCTGCACATGGCTACGGCCGGCATGTCGAACTTGTAACCAATTAGGCCTAAAAGGCTCAGCCTCACCATGGACCACCATGTCTAGGCGTGACATGTGGCAACAAAGTTGCATGCACATACTATAGAAGGCACATAAATGGTGTTCATCTCGTTGTATAATGGTCTACATTTTTGTATATACTGCCATCCTGGCATCACGGGCCGCATGTCCCAAAAGCCAATCGCGAGATGTAGTAGCAATGTACACTATTTCAATCCACTAAATTATAGTCTAGTATTACCCTAACACATGTACGCACAAAGCATTACAACAAATGACACATCACTACCATTATCACATGCGACACATTATGCTATATATGAAATCCTTCACTTTCACTCACGAGATATACAACCAAGTTGATATGCAGAAAGCCATATAGGAAAGGCACGCATTGTTACAGCGCTCTGTTGCCTTTCCCGACAATTTCATAAGATGATTTCTTGGAAATTTACAGCGACGTATGTGCAGGCAAGGCATGGTAAGCATAGAAGACGAGAGATGGAAGCAGGGTCGGGTTGTGTGTGGGGGGGGGGGGGGGGGGGAGGCATAATGCAGGATGGTCGATCAGGAGGGGAGCGAAAAAGTGGGGCTGGTATGACCCAGCGCTTTCAGACGAGAAAACGCCCGTTCTCAGGTAAGCGTACATCCATTATGTCTTCCGTCATTAGTCGACCACGCCCAACGGGTTTCAGGAGGAGAAAAAAGCTTAGCTTGCTTTTATTGTGACTAGTAAAGACCAGGCTTGACAATACTCTTAAGCTTACAGGTATGAATCCCAGGGACGTAAAAGGTTCGTCGTCTTAACTTACCTTAGGACCTTACGACCAATTATACCTTGGGCAAACATCCAAATGCCTTTTGTAAGACCGGCGCGACCCATGCAAGGAGTAATAGCGGTATTAGGACGAGACCATAGCAACACTAGCTAAAGGCCTAAATATTAGAACACACCCGGCACTCAAATCTGCACTACGTTTCCGTGGCCATACTAATAAAGGGCGGGCTAGCTTGACTTCGCGTTCCCTACTAACAATGCACCCGGTAATTCCTTTTCTCAGAGAAATAATTCCTCAATGTGCTAGGTAGTCACGGTGAAGTGCCATTAATGTGCTCAAGTCCCGTATGCCGGGCAGCATGCACGCCATCGGCCCTGTTTCCCGCGCTAATTCGTGTGCCGGCCCGGCGCGGCTTGTCTGGGCGCGTCGGATTTTAGTGCGGTATTGGCCCGGACACCCGCACTCGCCCCCGCACAAGAGTTTTCTTCATCCTGGCCCGAATAGGAGCTTCCCGAAAATTGGCTCCGCCTGAAAATGGTGTTAAAAAACACCTTTTGCTATCGGTCGGACAGCCGAAGGGAGGTTATTGGAAGTCAAAACCTTTCTATACGACGAATCACAACAACTGGGCAAACTTACTGGTGTACAACAGGTGGCCAACCGCTGGGCTGGCGTACACCGCCTCAGCCTCCGGGGCAAGGTCCTCGTCACGAACCAGCTGCTGTTCTCCAAGCTGCTGTACTTCGGTCAGGCCCACCCACCGGATGAACACACCGTGTCTCTTATTCAACGACTGGGGCATAACTTTGTTTGGAAAAAATCAAGCGATCTCAGCCGCCAGGTACACGGATGGATCCGAGAGTCAATGTCTTTTATGCCGTGGCCTCTTGGAGGACTAGGCTTACACAATATGCAATGGCGTTTATGGTCTGTGTATGCCAAACAAGTCATCTCTGCCCACATTGGTGTCAACACACACCCTGGATGTCTTCTGGCACGTGTAACCCTCTCACGTCTTACTCATCACTCCAATTGTATTTCCTGGCACTCTGGAGCCGCACTGCTTACTGCTCGCCTCCCCTCCCCGAAGCTCACCAGAGGTCTTCCTTGGTACTGGGCTCGTATATGGCAAGGCTTTATGGCACTTAAACCCGACCACCTACTATTCCCCACACTACGTGAGGAAGTTGCACGCCAACCCCTATTCTTTAATGATAAATACCTCAACCCCCTTAATCGCCCCTTTGGATGCTTAAGTGGCCCTAACCCCTATGAAGGCTTCATAACATCCCCCCACCCTGTAACCACTATTCTCCACCTGTATATTCTCCACGGTGACTGCTACCGCCTCTTAACATATAACGAACTGGCTGCCTGGGTCCCCAATATGCCTACTTATGCTGCCTGGGGACGCAGTCACGTGTCTATTAATTAATTAATTAATGCTGCCTGGGCCGCGCTAGTACAAGCCATACCCCCCCGCTGGCACACACTCATGACTTCTCCCCGTGCCCCCTATAAAGCTGGTGAATGGTGCTGCTTTTGTCCATACAGCACGACCGCAACATGCTCGGGGAAGGTGATCGCAGAACTCCCCCTTGGAACCCTGCACGTTCAACTACTGGCGCCGCTGAGCGGCCACAATGGCTGTCTGGCTCAACTTACAACTGCAGTGGTGTTCCTCCCCACCCAGCTATGCCACCGGATTCGGGTTGTACCTTGGTCCCTTGAACAATCATGTGTATACCAACCCAACCCCAACCTTCCAGTGTGCCAACAAACCTAGTCACGTGCCGCCAACGCACGGTACACAACCAGCCATAGCCTTAGCCTAGTTCTAGTACAGCCATGCTACGCCCTGGCTATGTTCAGATTACTTGCCCACGCTCCTTGCTATGACATGCTCACATGGGTCTTATTGCACCCACAGTTTGCCGGATCGTTAGCCTGTCCTTTTAGCTAGCCGCGCCCGATTGCAGCTGTGGCATGCCTTTGGCATGAAGGAGACTGGGGGTCTCTGCCCTTTCTCCTGTAGTGCACACACAGGGATTAAAAGCACTTCGGTGCTCCGTGACTCCCCAACGGGAGCACGAGTTTAATTAATTAATTAATTAACCTTCCAGACGCTGCTATTATTTGGCTACATGTGGGATCAACCCGCCTGGACATGTTGTCATTGGATCCAGTGGAATTTGGCTGGGTGCTAAATCAGGGTGACAGCAGAACTGTAAAAGGCCTTTACGAGTACACGGCAGAGTGGGGCTACACAATGCTCTTGCATAAAAACCATCAATTCCACCCCGGACGGACACGCTGGGGCGCTACTGAGTGGCCTGGCCACACCTGGGATGATCAGAAAACACCTGGGTCCGCAACATCACCCTCGCCGCTGACCACCCGCTGATTGATCGCCGCGCGACCGACGTACAACACCTCTTGATGCACCGGTCCATCGGGGTCGGGGAGATCCTCCACCGGCGATTTCAACACCCTGCTACATTCTGATCAGGCATTCCGCAAAGGTGAAAACCTTTGCGTTCAGTGCCGGGCCGCGGAAAACGCGGAAAACGCGATCTGCAAATGAATCCGACCAGAATCGAACTGGGGACCTCTCGCACCAATTTTGCTGACTATAGGACGGACGTCTCCGGTTACCATGGCATCGCCAACTTACACCTACAGTCATCCGCAAAAGTTCTCCTGTCCGGGGAGTGATGCAAGCCTTTCGGATTTGGTACTAGATAAATCACTCGAGATCTGTGTGTAGGAGTACTACACACGTGTCTGCACCCTGCTACATGTTTATGTACCAACCCCACTGAAACTGTGGAACACCGATTTTTATGGTGTAACCTCCAGGGAGTTTGGACCTGGTTGATTGGTTTATGGGCAGCCTGGACGTCTGAGCCTATCATACCGGTGTCTACCCGCTCAATTATCTTTGGCATCACTGGCACCCCTGGCCTTGAGCTCACCTTTTCACAACAAGCGTGGATATGGCTCCGCACATGCATGTTATATACCATATGGACGGTGCGAAACGATGTGGTGTTCAATAGGCGCACAGTTTTCGACAAAGCTGGGGTTCTCTCACGCTTCATTTTGTCCCAATGTCCAGGAAAAGGCCTCAATTGAGGCCTTTTTTATATTGGGTGTTGCATGCAGCCAAACAACTTTTTTCCAAATATGAGCATAGGCCATGCATTATTATGATTGTTTTGGGGTTGCCAGCACTTAACATCAGTCATATAGCCCCAATACCTATTTAATTATGATTTAACAAAACAGGGTGTCGCTGCGGTGGCACCATAAACACAGCATGACCATAGATGCAAGCAGAAAAAAGGCGCTAGTACTCAGTTCCCTCTGCCTCTTAGGTGTCTTTTGGACCTTACGAGGTTTCCCCACAACACGGTAAGCATGGCATGACATGGCATGCTCCCCAAGGGACGCCTCATACACAATTGCACGGCCGGGGCTGTCGCGCAGCACTGCAGGCAGCAACAGCCTGCCATGGGTATTGCACGTAACCATGAGGAATCCAAAGCCTCTATTACAAACACGCACAAGGATCATGCATTATAATGATAGGTGTGACCTTCCAAGCGCTCAGCTTCACTCACATAGCCCCAATATCTACGTTGTTACGGTATATTCTGACAGGGGTTTGCTGCCGCGGCAGCAGATGAACAGCACATGGCAAGATATACAAGCATAACTGGACACCATTTGCACTGTCTTCTAGACCTCTAGCTTGATTTTAAGCTTTGCAAGGGTTGCCTGAGACATGGCCAGCATGGCAGGAACTGCCATGCTTCTTATGGAAAGCAAACACGTCTACACGGTGGGGGCCAGCCGCAGAGCACTGCACGAAGTAATATAGCCTGCCTTACGTCACCTCGGCACTAGGCGCCGATAGGCAGCTAAAAACTGGCGATATCACAAGCAAATCGATGCCATTCCCTTTCTACCACCAGGACGCACTTACCTTTCACACCCTCACACCCGGGATCACTAAGCACGCATATGCGTTGGCGCTGAACGTGGCTGCATCAGAAAAGCTGTTCAAGCTCGGCGTTTTCAAGTTGTCCGGAAGCGATGCAGCCCGCTAATCTGGCCGGACAGACGCTCCATGCGTCGTCCATTGACGTATGAAAGCGGCTGCAGCGGCCTCACCAGCGCTGTTCGCATAATTGCGCTCCCATATCTGGGGGCGCGCGCGCGTTTATTGTCCGCAACCCAGTTTTTCCTAGCTAAAAACACCCCTTCCTCTACCTATGGATTCACGACAAAAGGCTCAAATATAACCAGCGCCCCTTTAGTCACGGCTGCCCCAACATCCCCCCCCGCCGTTCCGCTAGTCTCCTTCCCAACATATCGAAGCATCGTCCTGCTGGCAGGCGCACTATCAACGCCATCTACGCCCCATCTGAACTTCACTAACCTGGCATTCAGCACACAAATAACGACCCCACGAATTTATAAATCGACTTTTGACACATTTAGCGGTCGGGCTAGCTTCAAGGATAATTTATCTGCCCAACGCGCTCCATACTGCTCGAAATGATGCACGAACGTGGCCATACGGTCCATTTTACTCGAGGCCGCCATGGTCGTGCATTCGTGAAAATTCCTCGTCCCGTTGCACGAAAGTGGCCAAAATAGGTACTTTTCCACCTCACGTATTTTTCAGTAACCGTCGACCCCTGTCGACCCCAACGGGTCAGGACGCTCAGCACATGTACCAGATTCGCGCCACTGGGGCCGGACGACCCATAGGACCGGTCCTTCCCGCCAAAATACCGTACTTTGTGAGATCTTGGTAAAAAAGGCCTCAATTGAGCCAAAAGGCCTCAATTGAGGCCTCTGGACACTGAGACAATTTACCTATGGAACTCCGGCATGCGACGCTACTGGATGGTTGCAAATGAACCAAACAAAGTCTGGGACCCTGGCGCGGACCAGGATATAAGCCCCGCCCACTTGAGATCTTTCATGACCTCATGGGCAAAAACAGGATCTTTACCCACATGCCCAATGACAACCCATTAGAAGTCCAGTGGCTTCCGTGGTCTAGTAAGGCTCCGTTTTAGCCACTGACATCTTGATACCACTGACATCTTGAAACTTGGTGGTAGTAAGCCACGAGCCACGAGGTAGCCATGGCTGACGGCGGAGCTCATAACTTTCACGTTTGAGCACCGAATTTAGCCGTGAATATCACAATCGACACGTCTTTTTATGACGCACATGCTGATATAATTTTCCGAAGCTATTACGCAATATACGATGAGCAAACGCCTCTCGACGCAACGCAGCCTGGCGGCTGCGCTTAGCAATGAAAATACGTCTGCAGCCCCGGCTGCAGCTTCGCCAACCGGTCCAGAAGGCAGCGGCGCCACTAGCCAAGCTCTAGTGGTCACCCAGCCCCCTCTGGCCGCCTCGCCAGCAGCGTCGCCTGAACCCAAGCGCAGTCGCCCTGCCGAGCCGACCTGGGAGGAGTTCGACTTTGACGCCAGCCAGCCCGGCTTTTTTGACAAGCTCAACCCCGACAAGATCCTGAGCTACGTGTTTTTCGGATCGTATGCCTCGCTTCTCGAGATGTGCAAGCAACTCTTCCATCAGGGCCGCCTCACCGATGCTTTCCAGAGACGCACCCACAACTTCGACCAAATCCTCCAATGCCGCCGCCCCCACCTTCAGATTCGCGTCCTTTTCTCCCTCCTCGGCCGCTCCCTCGAGGAGCTTTGGCCCCCAAAGCCCCTCACCACCACCTTAACCGAATCCTCCATCCGCTCACTCCTCAAGGAGGCCCTCGAGCAGCACGTGGCCCCCATCGCAGCAGATGTGGCGGTCATGGGCAGCACGTTGGCTGCCGAGCTCCCCCTCCTCTCCACCGCCACCTCCACCATCTCCACCGCCACCTCCACCCTCCTCGCCTCCTCCACCGCCACCACCTCCACCTCCGACGCCATCACCGCCCAGCTCCGTGACATCGACCAGCGTCTTAAGGACAACGCCATTGCTAGATCGAGGTTCTGCAGAATACCGCAGGCCTCACCGCCCAGGCGGTGAAGGACATTGCCGCCAAGCCAGCCTCGGCTGGCCTGGCCGGCGATGCTCCTCCCATCACCACCTGGGCGGACATGCTTAAGCAACATACCACCTCCACCACCTCCGCCGTCGCAGCCCAGCTTCAACGGCAGACGCTTGACCTCCGCGAGGAGGCCGAGCTCGCCAAGCGCAGCCTCAACGTCATTGTCAAGAACTTCAAGATGGAGGGAGGTGAGAATTCCGAGAAGCTTTTGCGTGCGTTTGAGAGAGAAATCCTTGGTCGCATGGGCCTTAACGGTGAGATCGAGCTGGCTGCCCACCGCCTTCCCCGCGCGCGGGGTAAGGCAGGGCCGCCCCCGCTCCTCCTCACCTTTATGACCCCGGCGGACAAGATTTCTTTTCTCAGACGCCGCAAGCGGCTCGAGAAGACTCTCTTCACCCTTGATGACGACTTGACCCTGGCGCAGCAACAACGGCGACGGGAGCTATGGCCGACCTACCTCCAGCTCCGGCAGACCAAGGCGGGGCAGCCGGTGTACTGGAAGGGGGCGGCCATCTACGTCGGCCACAAGCCCTGGCAGGCGACCCCCCCCCCCCCGCGGCCCCAGCGACTCCAGACGCCCCAGCTTAGGGGAATACAGCAGTAGTAGTGCAGAATAGATAGACCGTGGCCATGTACATGTACGCCTCCTAGAGGCACTATCCCAGCTAAGCCCCGCGCTTTATTTAATCATGTACATGTGTGCCTATGATGTGCCACACTCCAGACGATGCCTAGCCTTATTTAGTAATGTTGTGCCCATGCAGGGAGTCACTCTCTGCTGAGAAGCCATGCCATAGCTCTTGTATAGCCATGATGATCTTCCCCCTCACAGGCCTGCATGCTCCCCCCTTACCCGGGCATAGCGTGATAGACCATGAGGGTGCGGGTGCCCTGGTGCACCTAGAGCAAGTGTTGTTTACATTCCCACCCTTGCAGGAAGTAGCTTAGAATGTATTATAGGCTCATATGCCCCTTCTCAGGGCTATGTGCTACATATACTCCCAACGGAGTTATGTTCCTAATTATATAATTAATTAATTAATTAATCTTGATACCCTAGGCTTAGCAGGGATTACCTACTGGCTATATTTGGAATAAACGTACACCTATTTACCTGGAAAAATGGTGTTTAAAATGGACCAATCGGCGCGAAGAGACTGAATCTTAGGATTTCGAGTATTAGCCAACGATATTACAAAATGAGTCCGTACCAGAATTTCTGAACTTTACTGAACGAAATGGCTTCGATCGCTCAGCCGGCGGTTCAGGCTGAACAAGGTTAGCGTTGTACCGGTGTTCAATGAAACCGCGTTGACGGTAAACAGAGCCGTTTCCCGCGCAATGCCGCGGCGCGCTGACCGTTCCGGTGTCGCGGAGTCGAATTAGAGGCGGAACATTTCACTGCGTGCGCAGGGCAAAGACAGCCTGGCCGGTGATAGTTATCAAGCAGGTATAAAGAAATACATGGCGGTGCTGCACTAGACATCGATTCTGGGGCATGTTGAGTGCTTGCAAACAATGCTGACAGTGATCGGAGTGTCATTTATTTGAAATATCGCGATAGTTTTGACCCGTAAAAGCTGCAGCCTATTATTTGTGGAAATAGGTCGGTTCGGCCTGCATCGGGGCTGTGCGATTTAGAAACTAGATTTAGCGAGCAGCTGGGCGTGTTGATGATTCCTGGTCAAATGTAAGTCATCTTTAGCGCGCCCGCTCGCTTCTAGGGAAGAACTTGACTTGGCGAGTGGGTAATCCGACGACCTCGCTCATATATATCGAACTTTATAGCACATTATAAGGAATTATAGCACCGGCGGGCTTCAAAGTGCCGGACGGCAGGCGGTACCGCCACTCCGTGGCAGCTTGGCCCAGTTTGCTACCGGCTGGCACACGTTTTCAGTGAATTTTGGGCTCCAGATTTAAATGCAACGTGCGGTTTGAGGCAGGGGAAAACATGCGTGGACGATAGGAATTATAGCACCGGCGGGCTTCAAAGTGCCGGACGGCAGGCGGTACCGCCACTCCGTGGCAGCTTGGCCCAGTTTGCTACCGGCTGGCACACGTTTTCAGTGAATTTTGGGCTCCAGATTTAAATGCAACGTGCGGTTTGAGGCAGGGGAAAACATGCGTGGACGATAGGAATTATAGCACCGGCGGGCTTCAAAGTGCCGGACGGCAGGCGGTACCGCCACTCCGTGGCAGCTTGGCCCAGTTTGCTACCGGCTGGCACACGTTTTCAGTGAATTTTGGGCTCCAGATTTAAATGCAACGTGCGGTTTGAGGCAGGGGAAAACATGCGTGGACGATAGGAATTATAGCACCGGCGGGCTTCAAAGTGCCGGACGGCAGGCGGTACCGCCACTCCGTGGCAGCTTGGCCCAGTTTGCTACCGGCTGGCACACGTTTTCAGTGAATTTTGGGCTCCAGATTTAAATGCAACGTGCGGTTTGAGGCAGGGGAAAACATGCGTGGACGATAGGAATTATAGCACCGGCGGGCTTCAAAGTGCCGGACGGCAGGCGGTACCGCCACTCCGTGGCAGCTTGGCCCAGTTTGCTACCGGCTGGCACACGTTTTCAGTGAATTTTGGGCTCCAGATTTAAATGCAACGTGCGGTTTGAGGCAGGGGAAAACATGCGTGGACGATAGGAATTATAGCACCGGCGGGCTTCAAAGTGCCGGACGGCAGGCGGTACCGCCACTCCGTGGCAGCTTGGCCCAGTTTGCTACCGGCTGGCACACGTTTTCAGTGAATTTTGGGCTCCAGATCGATTTAAATGCAACGTGCGGTTTGAGGCAGGGGAAAACATGCGTGGACGATAGGAATTATAGCACCGGCGGGCTTCAAAGTGCCGGACGGCAGGCGGTACCGCCACTCCGTGGCAGCTTGGCCCAGTTTGCTACCGGCTGGCACACGTTTTCAGTGAATTTTGGGCTCCAGATTTAAATGCAACGTGCGGTTTGAGGCAGGGGAAAACATGCGTGGACGATAGGAATTATAGCACCGGCGGGCTTCAAAGTGCCGGACGGCAGGCGGTACCGCCACTCCGTGGCAGCTTGGCCCAGTTTGCTACCGGCTGGCACACGTTTTCAGTGAATTTTGGGCTCCAGATTTAAATGCAACGTGCGGTTTGAGGCAGGGGAAAACATGCGTGGACGATAGGAATTATAGCACCGGCGGGCTTCAAAGTGCCGGACGGCAGGCGGTACCGCCACTCCGTGGCAGCTTGGCCCAGTTTGCTACCGGCTGGCACACGTTTTCAGTGAATTTTGGGCTCCAGATTTAAATGCAACGTGCGGTTTGAGGCAGGGGAAAACATGCGTGGACGATAGGAATTATAGCACCGGCGGGCTTCAAAGTGCCGGACGGCAGGCGGTACCGCCACTCCGTGGCAGCTTGGCCCAGTTTGCTACCGGCTGGCACACGTTTTCAGTGAATTTTGGGCTCCAGATTTAAATGCAACGTGCGGTTTGAGGCAGGGGAAAACATGCGTGGAC
>RPFO01000598.1:0-27081 GCA_009746045.1 Mesostigma viride | reverse complement strand
TACAGCTGCACGATCGACAAAGGAAAAGCATTAAGCTGCAAGTAAGCTCTCGAGCCTATCGTTTCCAAATCGACTTTCGTCTCAACAGGGCGCAAATGCCGAGAATTGTTGTTTTGTGAAAATTAAAATGCAACACCACATACTTACCCGACCAAAGAGCACGCTTGGCCATGGTGGCAGATGGATGGGGTTGAAATGGTGGCTCGGATGCCGTTCGGTAAGCTGCAAGGAACGTGCCTCAACCGGATATGGAGCTCGGCTTGTGCTGGCCCTTGGCGAGGATCGTTCTTTGATATTTTGCCTGGGGACTGGGGAGGGCTGAAACTGGAAGTGGGCAGTGCCTTGGGGTAAGCCGCTGACATTTATTTTGCCGAAGCGAGATCCGTGCGGACTCCGCAAGATTCTTCTTTACTTCTATGCTCTATTTCACTTGCATCCGTTACCTTCCCGTGCCACTTGCCAGGCAGACAATGAAAAATTGAAAATAGAAAATACCCCGTAAAAGGCAGGCTAATGGTCTTGAGGCCGATTTTCCGCCAAAAATCGAGTTCCAGCCGATGCATCGGCCCCTTATCGGGGACCAAATGCCGCGAAATCTATTGAGAATTAGGAAAAGTTTAGCTGAGAAGAATGAAAGTTTATAAGTTTTTCACAGCGTGGTACTAGGGTTTGCATACTTCTGACAAAGTTATAGAGGTGTTCTGGCCGGTCAAGTGCAAGGGGTCAGGGTACTTTTTCACGTACAACGTGCATTCCGGAAAACGACGACCTGGCCATGGCGGCTTGCGCCCACGCATGGCATTTACGTTTGCGTTAGAATTTTCTGGCCAAACTTAGGATATTGATTTTATACGTCCTAAAGATCATACAGGCCAATTTTTGGTTCGCGGGAATGCCATTTGATAGGTGTCGGCAGCGTTCTTGCTGGAAAAAACTGCGATCAGGCCGGACGATAGAAACGTTGACAGCAATACCTTTCCGGCGTATTTTAAAGGATATATTGGTTTCTTTGTACTTTTTATGATACATAGTAGTCGTAAACGTGCAAGGGTGGCCAGAAATCGCCGAATCCAGCGACCATGCTGCACAACTTTGGTGTGCCGAAATGCGCAATTTTGCGGCCACCGCCTGGGCCAAGGTAACGCCATCCATGCCTGGTAAAGCTTAAGCATCGTTTTCCTATCGATGTTTGACGTTAATATATACGTTCTAGCTTGTGTAGCACATTCTTTTTGCATTATTCATGCTCTTTCTTGACCCTGGCCTGGCCCCTTTCTAAAACACCCTTCTTAGATGCTTCCCTCAGTCAGTTGACCTGCCACAGTGTGATGGTGATAAGTTTTAGAGGCTGTATGGGTTTGAATACCTCCATATATGTTTGTTACACATTTCCCATGCACATATTGCATGAGTGTGAGGCAGTTGGCTGGTCTCTGTGGCATCATCAAGCACGTAACTGTTGAGTAAAAGCTTCCCATTGACAGCATGTTCCACCAGGTGTGCTGGCCATCACCTGGCAAGCTATAGCAGCTTAGGCCTAGTTTATCCTTGCTAGGGCAGGCTGAAATAGGCTCAACATCACTAGTTTGTTGGTGGCTGCCTCCTAGAATGCATGCCTTGCGTAGGGTGTCCGTACCACGTTACCTACGTGCATGGACAAGGTGGCACCTGCACATAGGTGCCATGTAAGGGCAGTGTGATGATGCAGTTATGTTTCCCCATCATTGTGGAAGGGAAATGTATTGTTTGGCATGGTTGGCGGCCATATTAGTAGGTAGTATGCCCACCCCTACCCCCTTGGTTGCTTTTTACCAACGGTACCCCTATGGGCTGTACTGGGTGTAACTGCTGGTATACCCACCCATATGATGACCCCAATGGCTCAAACTGTTCAGCAACTAATTGTTTATCATCCCTGAAGTGGTGGGTGCCTAGGTCTTATAGCATAATTCAAAATGCACATTCTACCAAAAATGAAAACGCGCGTCTTGACCCCCCTGACTTTGACGGCAGTTATATATGGCCTACCCTGCATATATGTGAGGTTGTGATATACCAAACCGAAGGGCAACTCATGGACATGCTTGGCCCCCAAGGACAGCCATTGGATATGGGTAGGTTGGATGGCATCTGGTTTGCAAAATTGTGAAGATCCAGCCGATTTATCGGCAGGATCTCAGACCATTTAGGGGTTAATTAAGGGGACTCGCACGTCCAAAAGCCTGAAACACTTGTCGCGCGCCGTTCCGATTCGCACGAGTATTGGCTTTACGCGGGGCCGCCACGCGGCCGGCCCGGGGGACGAGGCGAGGCAGCTAGGCATTGCGCGTGTGCGAGTTGTTACGCCTTTGGCATTTGGGCCTTACGGGAGCAACGCATGCGCCGTAGCGCGACGCAGCACTGGGAGTTGACAGCGGTACTGACATGCGTCACCAGGAGGTCAGTGCCAACGCTGGCAAGCAGCACGCACTGCTGCTGGACTACAACACGGCCAAGCTAGGCTGCCAGCCTGGCAATTATGCGGGTCGTGCAGGCTGACATGCACGTGCACGCAACTGGCGCGTTATTGATCTCGAGAACTGTCCGCTGCAGGTAGATAATGTCGTGCAATATTGGCATTGATATTCGGAGGCTGGCAAGCCGCTTTTTGAATGCGACGAGGCAGCTTTTCTCGTCAGGGCCAGCTAGTTGTCGTACAGCTTGGTTGATATAGTTGTTTGGCAAGCTCAGGGGTCGGCAAGTCGACACTGGAGTGATCTGCGACAAGGGCATTTTGTCGTCTGGGATTTCTGGCCTACCCAGGTTGTCTAGTTGATTTTGTCGTCTAAAGAGAAAGTGCTAGATGATATGTTTCATATGCGGAACAGGGAGTCGTTGCAGACAACGACTTAGGATTTTGTGTACTTTTAGGTCTTGGTGCTGACCAAAGCCGAGTGCCACGGAGTAGCTTTGGTGTAATTGAAGCAGTATGGACGACAAAGCGGTTGTCGTCAGGATCAGATACTGAGCGTGGCTACGAGGTAAGGCTGACGCAAGATATTGCGTAAGTGTGAGGCATTCATTGGGATAAGTGTGTGTTTCCACCAGGGCGTTGGATGTAGCTCTGTGTGGATCCTTGAACTCTGTCTTGGTCATGGTGGTGCGTGGCAAGTGTGGCCAGCCCTCCTTTCTTTCATCGAGCCCAGCCATTGCTGAAACAGAGCTGCCAAGTTAGGTAGAGTATTGGTAATAAAAACGTTATTTCATTTGCAACAAAGAACACAGTGTGAAGCCTAACCTAGTCATACCTCACTCTCAGGTCTCACCTTTTTGAGAAGTGCAGTTGGCACTGGCTTCTCGTCTTATCCACACAGAGCTAACTGAGAGTTGGTAGGTAAGCTTGGTCAAGGCTGAGGCCTCTTCCTGAATACTAGGAATAGAGGTAAAGCTGGCTGTGCAAGGCTGTCAAGGCAGGCAGCTTGCAAGCAGGTCCTGAAGCAGCATTGGTTTTCAGCTTTCAGGCAATTGTTTTCTTTCTCCTTGCCCTGTGCATCTGGTGTGGTGCCAGCAAGTTGAAGGGGCCAAGTGGTGGCCCCTGTGGTGCATACTGATTTTGCACTACGTCTGCTCACTCTGTAGCCCAGTGATTGGTTGCAGAAACGGTGCTCACGAGAGCACAAGCACGAAGCTTGATGGCAGACCAAGATGGTCAACATCAAGGGGGCGCCAACCCCAACCAAGGCACGGTGGTGGATGGCGCACCGCGGCAGGGTGATGCTGCAGGCACGCAGGCATCCTTGCCAACTGGCGACAACGGCAATGGGCCACTCGTCCCACCAGCAGCCTCGGGTTCCGGGATGGGCAATGGGGGGGGGTCGCCGATCGGAGTGGTGGCGTTGTTGGTGGTGGTGGTGACACATCGGTCGTCAACGGAGGGCTGGGTGGCAGCGCGGCAGGTCCTCAAGATGGAACAGTACTTCCCATCACACCATCATCGCAGATACGGCTCAGCGGGTTGGCAGGCACCGGGCTAGCGCCGGGGCCAAGTGCCAGCCAGGGGGTGGGTGCGGATGTGTTGCAGCAGATTTTGCAACATGTAGCACAATCCCAACAACAGATGCAGCAGCAACAGCAGGCTATGCAGTTGCAGCAGCAGCAGACGGCGCAGTTGGCGGCGCAGATTGCAAGTCTGCACGCGACGTGGACCGCGCAAGCAACGCTGACACCAGCGCCGCACCTACCACAACCACAGCCGCAAGTGTTGCAGCCGCAGGCGCAAGTTTGGCAGCCCCAAGCGCAGGTGTTGCAGTCGCAGGTGCCTTTAATGTCGCAGGCACCATCCGTGCAGCCACAGGCGCAAGCGCCACAGATGCAGGCGTCGCGGCAGCATGTGCCTGGGATGCCTAGTGCACAAACTGGGTTTTCTTTTGGCGTGCCGCATGCGCCGGCACCAACAAACCCAGCGACGCCACGGCTACAAACACCGTGGGTGCGGCCAGGCATCATTCCGGGATTGCAGCGAGGCAGTCCATACACGGTGGAACGAGGCTATGGGCTGGAGCCGAGGTTTGTGGCTACTCTACCAAGGACGCCAAGCATGCCGGTGGGCTACAATGGGTCGCCGATTGAGGGATCCAAGGTGGGAATGCCGGTGCAAGCGCAGGTGGAGCTCAAGGACAGGTATACTGCTGACGGTGGGCTTGTTGACATCAACCAAGCCTATTGGAAATATAAGACTTGGCTGCACCAGCAGTATATCGTCACGCATAACCAGCTGCCGAAGTCCTTTGAGATGGACAACATCCCAATGTTTTTCTCGGGCAACACGCAAAAGCTGGTGCAGCGGTGGGTCACAGGCTACCATGAGGTGGCGCTGAAGACGGGAAGATCCGATGTGTGGTACAGGCGCGACCAACAAGGCTTGCCGGACTACCAACACGTGGTATTTGACGTCGACCCTGCCGAGGAGCTGTGGGAACTGCTGCGCGCCAAGTACGCCCACTCCTCCACCAAGGCGGAGGCGGAGTGGCATGATTTCAAGGTGGGGGACAAGGAGTCGCCTGACGCCACGATGGACCGCCTGGAGGTCTTGCGGGATGAGGTCCCGGCATGGACGGAGGCGGAGGCGTGTGAGAAGTGGCTCAAGGCGTTGGGTCCAAAAGCTGCCATGATCCCACAACCTAGATTTGGTTGTCATTGGGACCTGGCCCAGCTGTGCACGGAAGTGCATGCGTTCAACCGGCGACAGGCACGGGGTCTCCCGGACCTAGTGGAGCTGGTACGCCAAGAAGTCGCCCAAGCGCACAAGGGTAACAGGGTGGGTGGCGCGCAATCAGGCGGTGGAGGGTCCAGCGGTGGAAGGGGTGGACCAAGCAGCCGGCAGTTTGGGTCGCAGGCGGACAAGCCAGCCAGCGCGGGGGGCGACAACACGGCCTCCAGCAGCACCGGCCAGGCGACGGCTGACCCGCACAAGGCATGTTGGATCTGCGGGAAGCCAGATCACGTGAAGCGGGCCTGCCCAGCCCAGTGCAAGAAGGAGCACGCGGCTGGAACGCCCGCCCATGCTCCGGCAGGGTGCAAGTACCCAGTGGTCACCAAGACCGTGCAAGCACATGCAGCGGCCATGGTGGCGGCCGACAGCACGCCAACAGAGCAGGCAGCTGAGGTATCGGCAGCGCCGGCGTCACCCAGCCAACCGAGTGGGCAGGCGGCGGGGATGGAAGCGTATGACGCGTATACGCTGGTGGAGCAACCCGACTTGTTCTGGGCTCCTATCCATGCCGTCGAGGTCCAGGCAGCTACCCGAGGCAAGCAGGCACGGGCATTGCCGTCGTTCCTACCAACCACGGGAAATGGTGAGGGGGGGCCACCCCAGCTTCCTGCATCGTTCCCGGCAGGTTCAACCGGCGGTGAGTCATCGCTGCTGGAGCACCCGAACCCCGCCGACGCCGAGCAGCGGCGCAAGCTGCCACCATTCTTGCCAGTGGATGGAGTGATTGATGCTCCCTTGTTTTCTGCCAGGCAAGTGATTGATGGCTGCGGGCAGCGGGGCATCACGTTGGTGCACCAAGCAGCTGCGGCACTGCAGCGGTGCGCCGACAGCCTAGACTAGACGCACGCACATTGCCGGTGGCGGAAACTGCGCGGCGGGTCACCATGCCAGTTATGCCGGCAACCCCGGCAGACGTCCCAGCACCAACCATGCCCCGGGAAGCAACCCGCGAGGAGCGGATGTCACGGGTGCCGAGGACAGTCACGGTGGCAAAGCACCCTGATGGGTCCCCGGCTATCGCTTTCCAGGCAATCAGCGAGGACGGCACTTGTTGGGGCCCTATGGTGTGCCCCAGCGCAAAGTCCGTCACCAAGCTGGATGGCGGAGCCGGGCCGCTCGTGATCACCATGGAGCTGGCCAAGATGTGTGGTGCGACCCGTGAGAACGGCGGGCTCATAGACAGCACCGTTCTCGTGGAGGGATGGAAAGGGCCAGCGGCGCGACCCGATGCAATGACTTCCATGCTGATCAACGTCATCCTCAACCCCACGGACCCAAAGCGGATGGCCTGCGTGGCTGTGCCGGCCTTGGTGGTCGACAGGTGTGGGTATGCAGCCCTTATCGGGATGGACGTCATGTATCGCCTCGGGCTCATAATTGACCCTTGGCTGGAGGTTGCGACCTACCGCCGTGATTGGCAGGGGGAGGGGAAGCAAAAGGCGCTTCTTCCCATTCAGTGCAGCAGCGACCCGGAGCCTAACCCGCAGGGGGTGGTGTCGCTAGACGCGTGTGTGGCTGCAGTGGTGTCGCCCGCCAGCATAGAGGTGGAGCCAGCAGGGGATGCGGCTGAGAACTGGGGGGGGGGCGTGTGGCCGGACGCGCAAGCGGTGCACATGGCGCAAGCGGCTAGCGACAAGCGCGCGCGCGATAGGCACCGGTGTGTGCTGCCTGCGGCGTTGCCAGCGCGGGATGCGCAGAGGCAAAGTTGGCTTGCCCAGGTTGCGCCCCTGCCACGCCTGCGCGATGTGCGCACACGGGTGATGGCGGCATGTCAGGCACTGCCCAAGGGTGCTGGGGGGAAGCGGCGCCAGCCGGGTGCCATCACGCAGTACCCCGGCTTTAGCGCAGAGGTGCTGGAACGCATCCCGGACTTCGGGCGTGCCACCGTCGTGCTGGAGCTGTTCGCAGGTATGGGTGGCGGCATAGCCGGTTTCCTGAGCAGCGGGGGGGTATGCAGCAAGCTCATTGCGGTGGAGGCATCGCTCACAGCCAGGGCGGCATATTTGCACCACTGCGCTATCTTGTCGCAAGCATACCCAGCACAATTTCCTCCATCCGCCTGGGCTGATGTCTTCGGCGAGGGCACTCATGACGTGCGCTTCCTTGGGCAGCAGCAGCTGCGCCGCCTCATCTCACAACATGGCGAGGTAGGGTTGGTCATTGCTGGCTGGGAGTGCCAAGGCATGAGCCAGGCTGGGCATGGCCGGGGCCTTGCCGACAGCAGGAGCGGCCTATTTTGGGACATGCTGCGCATTGTGGGCGAGCTCCAGCAGCTGCAGCAGGTGCCACCCGCCTACTTATTTGAAAACGTAGTGGCGGTGGACAGTCCCAGCCCCACTGTTCGGGAGGATTGGGGTACCATTGTGGGTATTTTGGGGGAACCCGTGGTGTCGGACAATGCCGGGCTGGGAGGGAATACCCATCGGCTGCGCGCGTTCTGGACCAACATCGCTGGCCAAGGTTCTACGCAGGCGGTGATGCAGCATGTCGCTAGCCAGATTGAGCTGCCACCGGTCGATGTCGTGTTGCCCAGTCAACTCACGGCGCAGTATGTGGAGCACGATGATCAGGCACCCCACGCGCCCGTCAACAAGGCAGGCGCCCCCATGCGAGCACTGCCCACCCTTGTCAGCTACCAAGGGTCCCAGGCTTATCGTGACCGGGGCAAGGGGCTTGTGTGGGAGCGTGCCACAGGTCTCTTGGTTCAGCCACCCGCGGGGTTTCGTGAACTAAGCATGGGCTTTGCCGAAGGTGCATCCGCAGCCCCAGGGCTCCTGGAGGTGGAGCGATGGTCGCTCATTGGCCAGGCCATGTCAGCCTGGCAGGTGGGGTACACCTTGCTAGCAGCGCAAGGTGTGCGTGCAGCGGGTTGCACTCCCCGTCCATGCTGCGACTGCACAGGCGCAGAGTGACACTTCTCCACCCACCGGTGCTGCGCCGGCTGGTGTGCCTAAGGCGGAGCGTGCAGGCGGCAGGGGCCAAGGGTGGTCCTACACCTGGCGGCAGGTATGGTCAGTCATCCTCATGACTGCGCTCCTCACCAGCTGTATGTTCTCGCGGCGGCTCCGGCCTTTCAGTTCCTCGTGGCGAAGGCACAACGGTAGGTGGGAGAGCGAGGCATTACGCCGGGAGCGGCGGCATACATGCTGTTTCAGTCGGCGGCCGTGCGTGGTCCCACGGTGGCTGTGCACAATGTCTCGAGCGCAGGCGACCCGGCAGCAAACCATCAATGGAGCGTCTGTGAGCACCTCACAGCTGAGCAACGTGCGAGGCTGCTCAAGTGGCTGGAAGGTGCGCGCAACGCGTTTGCATTCAGCAGTCAAGAGCTGGGATGCTACAATGGTGGGCAGATGCGGGTCCCGCTGGACACCGATCAGCCACTGTTTCGCCGACAACACCGGCTGAGTCAAGCTGAGCTGGAGTTTGTGCAGCAGCAATGCGAGGAGCTGGAGGCTGCTGGCATCATTCGGTCATCCACATCCAACTATGCGGCCGCGACCGTCGTGGCGCCCAAGAAGGATGCGGTGACAGGTGAATGGACTGGGATGCGCATGGCGACGGACCTGCGGCAACTCAACGCACACACCCCGATGGACAGGTACCCCATGCCGCGAGTGGACGATGTGCTTGACCGGATATCGCCACGCGTGCAGTTCATCTCATCCCTAGACCTCCGCAGTGGGTTTCACCAAATCCAAGTGGCGGAGGGTGACCAACGCAAGCTCGTGTTCTGGGGGGGCCACCGACTCTATGAGTGGGTCAGGATGCCTTTCGGGCATAGGAATGCGAGTGCCATCTTTCAGCGTGCCATGGATCAAGTGTTGAATGGCATGCCATTCGCTGCGTGTAACATTGATGATGTGATCATCTTCAGTGAGACATTTGAGCAACACCTCCAGCACCTTGAGCAGGTGCGCATGGCACTGGCGCGAGCCAACCTAAAGCTGCATCCCGAGAAGTGTCGGTTTGCGCAGCGGAGCCTCGACTTCCTCGGACACCAAATCATTCCTGGCGGCAGAACTCCACAAGAGGCCAAGGTGGAAGCAATCGTCAACGCGGCAACGCCCACGGATGTGGCGGGTGTGCGGGCTTACCTGGGGCTGGCGGGGTATTACCGAGGTTATATCCCCAACTTCAGCACCAAGATCCAGGATTCGAGCTAGACGGCAGGCGGTTAAGTATATAAACCGCGCAATTGAAGGCTAATGCCCAGAATCCCTTGGGCAAACCGGCATGCGTGAGCATTGCCAGTGTCATGCCCATGGCCAGACCCCACAGCCGCTCCGCCACTCCGTTCTGCTCAGGAGTGTAGGGGCTGGAGAACTCCTGGTGCACTCGGTGTTCAGCGCAGACGGCCCGCCACGCCTGCCCAGTGAAGACTGCGTCGTCGTCGGTCCGGAGAAGAATCGAACCGTTGTAGAAGGGGCGAATTTCGCGCGCGAGCAGCTGTTGTAAGGCGTCAACAGCCTCGTCCTTGTGTCGAAGCGGAAAGCACCATCGCCAGCGGGTAGCATCGTCGGTATAGCCGAGCATGTAGCGGGCGCCTCCAATTGCTGGCTGCATCGGCCCGAGAATGTCGCTGTGAAGCTTGGCTCGGGGAACAGTCGATCGGAGCTGTCCAGGCGAAAATGAGCGCCTCTTGATGAAGCCAGCAGGGCAGGATGGGCAGCCAGGCGATGACAGGCGCCTCGAAAAAAGGTTAGACTCCAGAATGGCGGCCAGCCTCTTGATCCGATCTTCGCCAGCATGCCCAAGACGCCAGTGCCAGAGCAGGCTCGCCGGCCGCTCGATGGCCGTGGCAGCCATTGCCGCCTCGTCGCGCTCCGCAGGTAACACGTAGATGTTGTTCTGCAGCGCAATCTTGTGCGTCTCGTTGTCCAGCACCACTGTCTGCTCGGTGAGGTCGACTTTGTGGCCGTCCTTGGCGAGCTGCCCAGCTGATAGCAGTCGGGCGCTCAAGCCGGGCACGAAGAGCGCACCATTCAGGTGCACATGCTGTTTGGGCAGTTTGAGCCGAATCGTGCCCACTCCCGTCGCGCGAAGACGTCCTCCTGATCCGACGATTTTCCTAGTGGTGGGGGTGAGGGACACAAAGTCAGTGCGGCATGGGGACATGTGGCTGCTTGCAGCGGAGTCCAGAACCCAGGCAGGGGGCTTGGGGCTATACTGCGTAAGTGCAGCAGCCTCCTGCGACGGCGCCGACTCGGCGATGGTGGTGAAGACGAAGCCCTCCGGCAGCTCCGCGGCCTCCTGGGTGTTGTTGGCCACGCTTCCGCCAGGTGAGGTCTCCTTCTTGGTCGCTTGGTTGCCCCTCCTGCGCTGGTTGCCCCGCCGTCCTTGATTCGTGGCTTGAGCTGGGAGTTCTTTTGCCAGCACTGGGTCTCCGCATGCCCAACCCTGTTGCAGTAGGCGCAGTGCTTCCTCTCACCACCCTTGTTGGCAGTGTGGAAAGCTTGACCTTGGGCTGGCTCCTCCTTGGTGGCTTGAGAAGGCCGTCCTCCCAGCAGCATGTCCTCCGCCTCCAGCAGCGCAGCCTTGACCTCCTCCAAGCTGTCCTCCTCTTTGAAGTGCGCTGAAATCAGGGCAGGGCGATATCGGTCAGGCAGGCCGCTCTTGAGAATAGCCGCAAAATCTTGGTCGCTCATGACGCCTCCCACCGCACGGTAGTCCGCCAGCAGCAGCAATCCACGTAGGATATACTGCTCCATCGTCTCCCCAGGCTTCATTTGCAGCCGGTGAAGCTGAATCCTGAGGTCCATGCGGTGACTCTTGGTGAGCTTTTGTTGCTCGTAGACCTCCCTCAGCGTCTTGTAGAGCTTGCTGCCAGATTGGTCTGGCACGAGCGATAGGATGCGCCTCGCTTCTCCCGCAAGTGCAGCTGAGATGACAAGGCCAACAGCTTGGTCAGCCTTGCGGTCCTGCCTGGTGCCCAGCAGGACGTCCTTAACCTCATAGAAGGAACAGAAACCCTCAAGAGATGTCTTGGTCTCCTCCCAGCCACGTAGGCTTGTGCCATCGAATTTCAGCACCATCTTGGAGCACACATTCAGCATAGGAGTGTAGTCGATGGCTGGGATTAAAGGATGCCAAGAACGTATTATTGTGAGTTCCTGATCTTTCACAGTTATCACAGGCGCCCGTTCTTATGGCGCCCGCCTTGGCTAGCCTTTCCCTTTTATGCTCCAAGAGACTCAGGTAGCACCCATGCAAATACTGCCTTATTGGAGAGCCCATGTCCTCACTGGGTGTTAACCCTTAAACCGTACTCGGTCCGTTTTAGTGGACTGAGTTTTTCTCAGTCCTATTAAACGGACCGAGTTTGTGGCAGAACTAGCTATAATTCTAGCAAATTGCTTGAAAGCTAGGTAAGCAGCCTCTGTTGGAGTCCTGCACTGCGGCTGCTGAGAATTGTGTCTGTCAGGAGAATCAGATTCACCCACCACGGTCCCACGCTAGAGAGCCTGCTCGAGAGCGGGGTGATATCCAAGTAGATATACAGCACATGCGTGGTTTGCATCTGTTGGTGGGGGTGGATAGGTTCAGCCGGTATTGGCTGTTGACCATCCTGCCTGGCATGGATGAGCATCACTTGTTGTTGGGTCTCCAGTCTTTGTTGCCATGCTTTGGGGTGTACACCTTGGTGCAAGCTGACTTGCACTTTGACTGCTTGAGAAAGCATGCTGATCAGCTTCCGTGTAAGCTGGTAGTGGTCCCTAGAGAGAGTCATGGGCAGCAGGGGGCTGTAGAGAGATCTATCCGTGAGGTAAAGACAGTGGTGCTAGCAGCAAAGTCTGTGCCAGTGGTAGCATCTGCTTTGCAAAAGGCAGCCTGGTGCAAGGGGATTGAGGAACAGCTTAACCACAGGGTAAACTATTACTATGATGGTGTGGCAGTCTCTCCCTTAGCAGCGCACTTTGGGTTGTTGTCCCCAGAGGTAGTGGGTGCCTGCCTGAGAAAGGCAGATAGAGTGTATGCTCGGCTGAGGCGCAAGGACAAGGGCTGGAAAAATGCTGAGGCCCCTTGTGGGAATGGGGGTCAGGATGTGGAAGGAGCCATCAATACCAGGCAAGCGTGGCAAGTGGCAGGATGGGCTGGTAACCCAGTTGGATGAGGCCAACCATTCTTGTCGGGTAGCCTTGGACAAGGATCCTAGGCGCGTGTACAGGTTGTCCTGGGCTCACAACCAAGAGAAAAGGCCAAGTGCAATCTGGCCATTAGACGGCCCTGAGCCTCCCTTGGAGGTTGAGGCTCAGGAGGAGAGCCAGGCAGTAGATGCTAACCCTCCATGCTTGGATGATGGTCTGTCCTGGATGGACGAGGGTGAGCTGGAATCTGCTGCAGCAACTGTCACAAGGCCAGTAGGGGGCCAGGGCTGGACCAAAGCCCATTGAAGGGGCTCCTCATGGCGGACGTCATCCGGGCATTGATGAGCGGCAAGCGTGATCCCAAGGTATCTAAGCTCACGGGGTGGGGGTCATGCTGGGCAGCAACATTAGAGGTGGATACCAACTCGCAGGTGTCCATTCTGAGGGCTGAGGATGCTGCAGGGTTGCAGATGTCTGTAGCCGGTTGCCCAGCCGTGTCTGATTTCTCGAGGAATGTGTCCATGAAAGTTCTGGGGGAGGTGAGTGTGCCTAATCTGGGAGTGCCCACTGTGTTCTGTGTGGTAGAGGGCTATGAGGGTCCAGCCATACTGGGGCAGAATTTCTTATGCCATGCAGCCGGGGGTGACGATAACCTCTGAGGAATTGGCACTAGAAGGGCAGGGTAGTTTACCCCTCCAGAGATATCGCTACTCCCAGGGACTTAGTGTGGCTGTAAGGGCTGTGAAGGGTGTTGCAGTGGAGGGGCCTGATTCTAAGGAGCCCATTGCTCAGGACCTGCTGATCATCCCAACTACGTTTGACAGGGGGGATATTGATGGTAACCAAGAGGTCTTGGCGCGGATTGCCAGTCATTTACCAGATCGCGACAAACCCAAATTTGGTTTGACAAACAGAAACAATAATGTGGCATCCAATGAAGCCTTGCTTGCATCATCGGATCGCCGTCTCGCAAAAAATAAGAAACAGCAAGCCGCACTCGCGGATTCGATTGAAAAAAACTCCAAAACGCGTGATGAACTGAGAGCCGCTCTGGACGGTCCCGTGGATCGATGGGAAAGGACGACTCTTAATCGAGCGCTCAAGTTGATCTCGGACATGGATAACAGGGACAGGGCCCAATTCGATATCGTCAACGAGAATGTTAAGGCGTCAAGGCGTGCCGGAAACCGATTGTTGACAAATCTGAACGCCTCGATGGACAGGGCCGGACATCGCGGGCCTCGCCCCTCCCCGCGACCCGGTATAGCCTCCACCCCCGAAACCCCTCTCTCGAGCGCTGGTTATCGCCCCCTGATTTCTGGATACCCAGCACCGAGTGCCGGTTATCCGACGGCGGAGGACAAGATGCTGGGATGGTTGAAGAAGAGATGATGTAAATCGGCCAGCATTTCTAATGTGTGCGGAAGTATATGCGCGTCCATGGCCTCAAAGAAGCAGGACTCCCTGCGAGCCGACAACGGGTACGTCCAGAAGGGCATCCTGCTCAACGATTCCAACATGCTCACCCGTCTCAACCCCTTCGAGATGGGCCGGTTCTTCAAGTTCGTGTCCACCGTGAGCGAGATGGGCCACAACATCCTCGAGTTCCAGATCCTCAACCCCGTCACCGGGGCGTACGAGGCCCTGGGCTCCATCGCGCCCGAGTACAGGCAGCTGCCCAAGTACTATGACGGGGAGGACTACCGCCCCACGTACATGAAGATAGCCGAGTACAGCGACGACGACCTGCCGCTCGACAGCACCCAGAGCTGGACCTTCAGCGACCGCGCCGGAGAGCTGGCGCCCTTCGCGAAGGACTCGCAACTGCCCCCTCCTACGAGTGGCGGCTCGCGGAGAAGGAGGCGCTCCTGGCCGGCCTGCGCGCGACCGTGAGACAGATGGCCGCGAGCGCGGGGACGCAGGACTACGGCGACTGGACCTTCGACGCGAGCGGTGTGGCTCAGCGCAAGCTCACCGTCACCTACCGAGCGGGGGGGCACTTCCCTCGCAAGCTCCTGCTCCTGGTCCCCTCCGCATTCCCACTGAACAACAAATACGTGGTTCAGATGTACATGTGGCTGCCCCTCGTGGTGCAGGCCCACGTCCCCGCCATACTCGAGCTGTCCATCGCGCACCACCAGCACCTGTCCAACCCCAATTACTCCCTCAACAACCCCCTGTTCTCGCCCTCGCCCCCCGCCATCCTGCCGCAATGGAGCGGGACCACCTTCCGGGTGATCGTGGTGCCGAACAACACGCCCGCCCAGCCCGGCCCCGTCCTCATGGACATAGGGAAGGTGACCTGGGACAACCCGGGCGGGGGCGTCACCGGGCTGAACGGCGTGCTGGCCTCTTCGAAGGTGGTGCAGGCGACGGATCCCAATCAGCAAAAGTTTTTGGATGACGCCGACCCGGACAAGCGGTGCCCCGTGATCATCACGTCCGCAACAACCTGATAATATTTACCGACCAGCGCCCGATAGAGTTCACTATGCACGCGGAGGGGGTGCCTACTTCCTTTGTGTACAGGTGAAGAACGATAAATGGGTTTTCATTCAATAACACAAATGCTTTATTAACTCGGCGATGGACATCACGAGCAAACGCGCTTCCTGGCCTGGGTCTCGGCGATCAGCCTCTTGTAGTCTTCTCTTTTGTTCTTATTGGCCAGCGCAAACGACCTGGGCTGCGGTTTGCTAGCTTCCTCGTGCATCTTAAGGCGCTCAAACACCGGGAACAGCTCCCTGCCTATGTTGTCGATGCTGGCGGAGGGGTTCTCCCCCTGGATATCGCGTTCCTGTTGAGTATGTTCATCAGGTCGATGCCCGCGCAGACGCTCTCGGTGAGGTAGTCGCGCGTCGAGTCGCCCCTCTTCATCTGATGCAGCTCGCGGATCTCGCGGTGTGCATCCCGGTGGCCGTGTAGTTTTTCGACCTCGTTAATGTGCGCGTACACCCTGGCCGGGTTACGAGCCAACGAGGGGGCGCCACTCTCCTTCACGGCCTGCATGTGGCTTTTGGTGGACTCGCAGCTCTTCACGCGTTGGTCGTCCTTCAGCCGCGAGTCCCTGGCATCCGCGCGGGCGTATATTTCGTCGGCCAGCGACCGGTCCGCGTCCAGGTACCGCTCGAACAGCTTTGCCAGGGTGTCGCGGAAGGACGCTGCCCGCCTGCCGGGCAGCAGCTGGACGATCCTTATTATCCCCTGTCGATCAGTGACGGGGTGTCTCGCTGACCACTACCGGGGAATTTGAAGTTGAAGCTGGATGCTTCAACCTCCGGGTATGCCTTGTAAAGGCGCACCAGCGCCCCCGATGCCTGAGTAGCCGCATTGGCAACAAAAGAGCCGTTGTGATCCATGAACATCGTGACCTTGATCACGTCGATTACCGATATCTTGCATCGGGCGTCACTCGTATCTTGTTTGCGAAGGGGTCCTCCCCCGGCACGTGGCGTGAGGGCCGCAGATACATAACAACCGCCCGGAACGCCATGGTCATGTACTTGTCACTGGCTGTTATTGAATCGTGGAGATATGTTATCCCTTTATATAAGCGCAAAGTGATGCGCCTACCGGTCTTGGTAGCTGTTAACAAGTTCTTTGATGGTGTTTGTCTCCCTCGTCTTCGTGTCTTTGAGTTTTTAGAAACTATTTAAACCTTTCGATATTTTGGATGTTCGAGCATGTTGTCAAGTTTTGGGTGTACAAGGATTTTGATGGCCTCCTTTTTTGGGATGGCCTCCGCAACCCGGCGCGTGACGTTTAAAACAAGCTTTAACTCGTTGCTTGCTTGCTTTTAGAATTTCATACACGTTGGCCTCATGAAACACTATGGTGTCACCAGCATCATAAGGTTGCGTGTATACGAGGTTGTTGTCGACGGTGCCCTCTAGACGTGGGCGAGACACGCGCGTCACTCGAACCCAGAAACGCTCTTTTGTGTTAGATATCTTGACAAAATCCCCCGGTCGTATCGAAGACAACCTATCCCTCGAAGGCACTTTAAAAGTGCGCGGATGTTCGCGGTGCATAACCTGCGCATCTACCAATGGCACACTCAATCCGGAACGCATTAAATTTTTAATTATAAGTACGAAATTTTTTAAACTGAGTCGCCACATCAAAATCAATACGATTCCACAAAACCATCAAGTACGGTCAAAAAACTTTCTGATATCGTGGGTGTTCAGTTTCTTGAGCCTCTTGGCCTCCCTCTCCTCCCTATCCGCCTTCTTGGCGGCCTCCTTCTCTCTCTTCTCCTCTCCTCGTACTCTCGCGCCCTCTGGGCACGAAAGGCCACCGCGGCCTTCTCGGCCTCCCTGCCTAACCGCTGCTCCCTGTCGAGGGTGACAGCCTTCACCACCTTCTCGTCCTCCAGCAAAAACAACTCGTCCATGTCAACCCCAAGGAAGACGGCACGCGTTTTGCCACCCTGGCCCTGGCCTTTAACATATCCTGGCGGTGGTGGGGAGACAGCCCCTCTGCCATCAGGTATCTGGACAGGGTGTGGTACCTCCTGAGGATGACAGAGGGCTCTGTGGGGGACTCTGTATCCAGCATGGTCTTAAATTTGGCAAACTTCGCCGTGCAGGCGTCGGAAATGTCGATGCTCCCATCCAGCAAGTATTCCCACAGCAGCTGCTGGTCCTCCCCACTCAGCTGGTTGGTCTCATCAAAAACTGCCTGCACATTGCCCATCTGTCTCTGTAGAGAAGAAATCTTCTGGCTCTGACAAAAGGTAAATCAGCTCCTGCTCCAATTCTCGCCGCAGTTGCTCGCTTTCGGCCGCGCTCCCGGGCGTATCGGGCTCTTTACGCCGGGCCTGCTCGGACTGCTTGTATCTTTCCAGCCACTGCAGGATGAAGGGAGGTGTGAAATTCTCCCAATCCTCCTGGGTGGTGGTCTTGCCACCCCAGCTGGGGGATGAGTCCAGCGGAGAAGAGGAGAGCAGGAAGCTCCAATCCACAGAGTTCAGGAGGGACTGCCCCCCCACTGGTTGCTGCTGATGAATTTCCTCAGGAGTATGGAGCTCTGGTGACATCTGGGAAAAGAATCAGCATGAGACACCATGCACAAGGAGGAAACGCGGCAGAAAACGGATAAAACAACTCTCTCAATGCATGTGAAAAATCCAGGGAAAGCAGGATTGAACAATTCAGGGAATTCTTTGACTGATTCCTCCTTGGAGGCCTGCCACACTGACTTATTACAGGCTGCAGAATCCAAATGCATCCTCAATTGCCCCATTACCTGTGCCAAACCCTTGTGCTGTTCTTGTTTTTCAGAGCGCAGACTCGGCGAAGTTGCGGATGATGGCCGCTTGTCCCAATAAATTCCGCGCACCTGGCGGAATTCCAAGTGGCCCCCGTCAGCCCGGCTGTTATTCCCGGAAGCGCGCCAGTCCGGCCAAGTTCGAAGTGAGCTGAGCTCCCCTCATGTAACTCACAAATATCTGACACTTTTCCACTGACATCTGGCCAAAATCTTTGTGAGTGTCTGCCATATATGATTTGCTACCCGGCCCTGAACGCAAAATCTGACGGCGTGCCGTCAGTCGAACGACGAAAGCGGCGGAATAAGGGTGTCGCTTCGGGTAACCGGCGGATGTCAGGAGTGGGGCCCTCGTCAGTCAGGCTGTTATTCCCTGGAAGCGCGCCAGCCCGGCCAAATTCGAAAGTCCTGAATCTTTTGCTTCCCTGCTGCAACTCTCAAATATCTGGCACTTGTTTACAAAATCTTCATCAGGATCTGCAAGTTGAGATTTGATCATTTTTTAATCGATTTATTATTTTTCTACCCTGCCTTGAGACCAAATCGGACGGCGTACCGTCAGTCGAATGACGACAGCGGCGGAAAAAGAGTGTCGCTTTGGGTACCCGGCAGACAGAATGGTGTCACAAGTGAGGGGTGAGGCAGCCACCCGGCCGTAACGGCGTAATCGGGCGGGACACCCTCGGTTATGTGGCGCCAGCGGCGGTAAAAGCGCGCCAAAGATCAAAAGCGGCTGGAATATGTTAAGTGGCCACCCAAGACACTTCAGACATTCAAGACAACCTCCCTGGACAGCCAGTCTTCACAGTCTTTACCCAGTCTTCACACTGTCACCACCAACCCAATCCATCTCTCTGCCTGGACACAGATGTCCATTGTCATGGCTACTACTCTTGGGACTTCATCGGGCAGCGCCGGCAGGAATGCGGTGAGTGCTGCCTTTTTGCTGTCCTTGCAAAGTTGTTGTGATCCTGCCAATGCAGGCCTCTTTAGTTTTTTATCCAGGCCAGGAGGGGCACTTTCATTGCAATCATGTTTTTGGTTGCTTCACATTCCGTTTGCCGCCGCTTATCCGGCATGTGCAAGCATTCAGAAGTTTTTGTACAATGCAGGAGGGTTGGTAGCACTTTCTTGGGCCCTTAAAGCTTTCATTACCCTAGATTTTCCTGGCTGCTTTATCCGTTTGCCGCCGGTTGTCCGAAACTGTGCAGGCATTCAAAGGCTTTTTGTACAATGCAGGACTGGTGGATCCACTTTCTTGAACCCTTTCAGCACCCCTTATATTTTCCTGGCTGCTTCATCCGTTTGCCGCCGCCTGTCCGAAACTGTGCAGGCATTCAAAGGCTTTTTGTACAATGCAGGACTGGTGGATCCACTTTCTTGAACCCTTTCAGCACCCCTTATATTTTCCTGGCTGCTTCATCCGTTTGCCGCCGCCTGTCCGAAACTGTGCAGGCATTCAAAGGCTTTTTGTACAATGCAGGACTGTGGATCCACTTTCTTGAACCCTTTCAGCACCCCTTATATTTTCCTGGCTGCTTCATCCGTTTGCCGCCGCCTGTCCGAAACTGTGCAGGCATTCAAGGCTTTTTGTACAATGCAGGACTGTTGGATCCACTTTCTTGAACCCTTTCAGCACCCCTTATATTTTCCTGGCTGCTTCATCCGTTTGCCGCCGCCTGTCCGAAACTGTGCAGGCATTCACAGGCTTTTTGTACAATGCAGGACTGCTGGATCCACTGTCTTGGGCCCTTTCGTTTCAGCTCACTTCAATTTTCCCTTTGCTGCTTTACCTGACTGCGCTTATTATCCTGTGCACATGCAGAACCGGCAGCAGTTAAACATCAACGACCCCAACGCATACATCCCCATGGAAAGGTGGAAGGGGCTCGACAAATGCATCCACGCCCTCACGGACTATCCGGGCATAAGGAAATCCGGGAGGCGCTGGATGCCGCGCTCCAGGAACGCGGTCTGAGAAACCCATCGTGGAAGGCCGGGCGGGGCGGCCACTCGCTACACCCAATTCTGGCGTACCACGTGTGCCTTAACAACCCCGAGCTGGCGAGTGAGCTCCCCCTGCTAGTCAAGTACTTCACAACAACGGATGGGAGCTTCCCGACCAGGGCCTCGGGAGCTGGAGCAGGCCAGCCGGGTGAGGGCTCACACCCCAGTGTTCGAGCGCAACGAAGTCGCGGACCGGCTCAAGGAGGAGCTGAAGGAGAAAGAAAAGGAGCTGAAGGAGCAGCAACTGGACTTCGGGCGCCAGATCGACGTGTACAAGCAGCAGCAGGCCCAGGACAACGCGAGCGCGGTCGCCATGAACCGCGCGCACCTCGAGATGGTGAAGGAGAACCACGAGCTTGTGAGCGAAATCTCCGACCGCGTGGAGGAGATATCCAAGCTGACGGAGGAGAACGCCGTACTGCGGCTGGAGCTGAAGGAGAGTTGCGATATGGTCGAGCCCTGCAGCAGGAGCTGCAGGAGGAGGAGGAGAGGCGCCTCCTGGAGCTGCAGCGGGCGGGAGAGGTCGCCACCAAGGAGCTGCAGAGGTTCCGGGAGCAGGCCGAGAGAGAGACCGCCCAGAAGGTGGCGGACATCGAGAAGGCCCTGAACGACATCACCGAGAGGGAGGTTCAGAAGCACGCCGGGCAGCTGGCCAGCGAGCTGGTCGCCGTCAAGGGGCGGCTTGACGAGAGTCGCGACGAAATCGCGAGGCTGACGGAGAAGCTGGAGGAGACGGACGCGAAGTTGCGGGACGAGATGCGGGACTCGGCGGTGATGGAGATGCAGCTGGGGTGGAAGGCGGACGGGTACGACAAACTCAGCCAGGAGAAGGAGATCATCGACAAGGTTTACGAGCGGGTCACCACGGGGGTGCGGACGATCAAGGCGCTCGGCCTCGGGACCGCCTCCCTGACGCTGACCAAGCAGCTCATGGTCGAGATCGCGGCCGAGTTCGCCAGGGTGTCCAGGTGCTGCCCGCACACTGTCCGGGGGCTCCCGGGGTACGTGCACGACATGGTGGAGTTCCGGTGACCCAGATCTTCGCGCGCAAGTGGACCAGGCTGGTGCTGGCGTGCGACCGCCCCGGTGGTCCCTGGAGATGGCGCGCCTCTACGTGACCGTCACCGAGCCGCTGGGCGGTGGCGCGCGGATCAGCGGGCACCCCACTATCCCCGACGGGGTGCTGACCCTCGTCGACCTGGCCACCCTCGAGTAGATTTGCCCGGATCGGATTTTTGTCTGCAGCGTCGTGTCGGTGTGATTTTTTATAGGCGGCTCTTTGGATCGCGGCGCTGGTTACTACGGCGCACTAGGTGCTGACCGACGCTTTTAAAGGCGTCTGGGTTATCTCTTTCTCTCAAGATCTGATGTAGACCATCTACCATTAATTCCCAGTCAGCAGGCATATTATTGACATCCCAACCATGTTCGCTGGCTATTTGTTGCCTTAATTCCTCTAATGTGTACCCAAGATTGTTTTCTATGTCTTGCGTTTTTTCACCCGTAAAGTAATTACTTTCTTCGCCATCCGCCCAACCTATCACGCTACTGGAACGGGATGAAGGCGGTAAAGACGCGCTGCCCGTATCTTCGCCAAATTCTGGGTTTTCATCATAATTAATAGGGCGCATAGCTCCCACTAACGCGCCCGCGGCAACATAAGGCGCGTTTTGTTTTAACTCGTTGAAGAGCTGGCGACGTCGAATGTGACTTGCAACTTCCGCGGCTTCATTGAGCATATCTTCATCCCCGTCAACTTCCGCGGCTTCATTGAGCATATCTTCATCCCCGTCACCGTTGCGGGACGGGGCTTTACTGCTGTGGGGGGTCGGGCGCTGTGACGACGACACACTACCGGCGCGGGACGGGGCTTTACTGCTGTGGGGGTCGGGCGCCGTGACGACGACACACTACCGGCGCAGGACGGGGCTTACTGCTGTGGGGGTCGGGCGCCGTGACGACCACACACTACCGGCGCGGGACGGGGCTTTACTGCTGCCCCATTCCGAGTTTGCCCCCAAATCCTCGCCGGGCATGGCTCCCAGTGCTAAGTCAACCGCATCACCCGGGGGGATCTCCCCCCGAGGGGGTCTCACGGTTCTCCTTAAGTCATCCACCATGGTGGGGGGTCCATGAGAGGGGTCGAAATCAATGAGAGGTCGGGTAACAGTGAGGGCTTCCGGTTTGTCGTTTGTGCCAAACCTGAATCCCCTGACACTGTCTCCGGGACTGGCAGGCAGGGATCGTATGCCATAATTGTGAGGGGTGGACGCTTTAGGGGTGAACCACTCGATGATGGGGCCTGATGCATTCAACTTGTTTAGTTCTTACTTTACGTCCCGATGGCGAGCTTGTCTCGTTTCCCAAAAGCTCCTGACTGCGTCCCGTAACCCGCTAGGTGTAGCGGGGCGTGTCGGCGCCTTGGACGGCAGTTCTGAGTCGGGTGATGAAGGTGTCGAATACGATGATGACGACGCGGAATAGGAAGGGGATGTTCGCAGAGACGACTTCTTGGAAGAGGACGCGGACGTCCGTGATGGTGGACTTGGCGCCCCCGCGAGGGGCGCACTTCGCGTGGGTGCGCGCGTGTAGTAGCGCACCTCTCTGTCCTCCGGGATGGCATCCACGCCCATGGTGGTGGAGCGGTACCGTTGCCCTTGCGGCATTCGGGGTGGTGCGGGAAAGCATTTGATCATTTTGTTGTCGGCTGTCACGATGCACATTTTTGCGCCCCCGTGTCCGCCCCTGCGTTGTCTGGTACTCATGGACGGTACTGGTACTACCAACAACAGATACTTTTACCGCGCTGTTGGTATAGCTAGAGGGCCTTGCAGTGTCCCTCGGCTCGCATGACCTCGTTGATGCACAGGTTGGTGTCCTTGTCCACCAACCAGCCCAGCACGCGACCGAACGCGTCGTTGGAGTGACAGCGCAGCTCCAGGATCTTCGTGTTTTTGTCCACTCTCTCCTGTATGTCCGCCTGGCTCATCCCCTCGTCGTGGTCGTCCCACGAGACGTTGGTGGTCAGCTGGAGCAGTCTCTTTCTGGCCAGTCTCGCGCGTTGTATGATAGCGTCCCTCTGCGGGACGTAGCGGAACGGCTTCAGCTCTTCCGTGTCGATACCCAGCAGCCGGACGGTCACCTTCATGGGCTGGCGTGTCCAGGGGTTCAGCGTGATTATTTTAACCGTGTCCCCGTCGCACACCTGGCACACCTTGCACTCTTTGAACACCAGCCCGTAAAAGGAGAAGGGCTTCACCTCGCTGTTCGTCAACGTAGCCAGGTCGGGCGCGGTCTCGCGGTCCCGCGGCATCAGTCCAGAGCTAACGGTCTTCAGCAATCGCGCGAACGACATCGTGTTATACTAAGCAAGCGAGATAATTGATTGGATGATACTAGACTAGACGGGGCACCGGTTGGCCTCCATCAGGCGCGCGTACAGCCTCATGGTGTCCTCGAACCGCTTGGCGTTGTTGCAGCCGTGACAGAGCAGGCGCGTGTTGCCGCAGTACGCGCGGTCCAGCGGGTCGGCCTTGTCCAGGGACAGCTCGTCCTCCTTGGGCCCGAACCCCATGGCGAAGGGCGTGCCGCACACCGCGCACTCCGGCGAGGCCACGAACCAGGCGTAGATCTGGGCAACCTCGTGAGAGTCGAAGCAGGGCCGCACGCCGTCCCGCTTCATGCGGGCGTTCGCGGACACAGCGCGGGACTTCACGTACTCCCACATGCGGCTGTTCACCCCGCGCGGCTTGGGGATGCGCACCGGTGCGCTCCCCTTCCCGACCCTCGGCCTGTCCGAGGGCGCGCGCGCCGCCCACAGACCGCACAGCTCGGCTCGCTCGCGAGTGCGGGACAGCAGGTCGCGAGCACCGTCCAGCAGGGTCACGGCGCACGAGGGGCACGACCACACGCCCGGGGTGCTGAACACGGCGCGGGACGCGGTCACCGCCTGACCGCAGCGGTGGCAGGCGCCCGTCCACCGCTCCTTGGCGACGGATGGGGGGACAGGGGGGTAGCGCTTGACCCCCGCCAGACCGGCCACGTATCTCATGTGCACGTTGTACTGCCGCACGCGGGCCTCCATGCGATATGACTCTCTGTGAGATAACTAATCCCCCGAGATCCGCGAGTTCCCCTGAGCTTGCCGTTGACGTAATCGTCTTCCTCGAACGGCCCCTGGAAGCCGAGGGCGCGCGTCACAGCGGGCCAGTGCGCGGTGGGCTCTTGGATGAGTGCGGTAGCGAGATCGAGTCCCAAAGATCTCATCTTAAGGTCTTCTAGGCCCGGATTTACATGCTCAGTCACGATGGGAAATGGGGGAGGTTTGGGCAACCTGTCAGTTTTCATCGGGTTAACGCGGCGTCGCTGCTCGTACGTACGATAGACAAAATATAGCAACTAAAACCATTGTTAATAAAAACTATTGTTAATAATAAAACACATGGTTGATTGCATGCAAATCGTTTTATTCATTACAAATAGGGGTACCAATAAGCTAAATTCCCTCTAGGGAGAGTAGAAAGGGGCCTTACAATGATTACTCTCCCGATGTGCAGATGACAGCCTCCCCCTTGGTCACGGTTTTTGCACCTCTTGCCGCTTTTTGTCACAATCTAGCCTCAGACCGCGCACTGCATGCCCGCTTGACACACCAGCGCCCACCACGTCGTGGATGAGGTCTACCTGGGGGCGGGGAATCCTTCGCGGAGGAGCACCCGCTTGTGTTTATCGTTGTATTTCTTCCTGATCTCGAAATCGTTGTGCAAGAACCACGACTCGATCTGGTGCTCCAAGTCCGGCCGCTGTTGTAGCAGTCGGTCTCTGTTCGCCTGGTTCCGTCGTCTTTCTTCGTCCGCCCTTTCTTCGTCGGCAGTGATGAGACGTTTCAGCTCTGGCGCTTGACGGGCCAGCTCACGAGCGTCGTTGTCGTTCCATGCTGAGGTATCGGATCCGCTGTTGATCTGTTCCGTGACGCGTTCGGCCGCCATCATCTCTTCGTACCTGTCATCATAGTGCCATCGGGGGGGAAATGGATGGGAGGATCTTCTTCTCGGATCGCGCGCATGGGGTGCCTCTTTGCGTTTACCGCGCGGGCATGCACGCCACACAGAGAGCCGAACAAGGGCTTAAATCGGCACCGAGGGCCGCGTGTCGTCCTGGCCGTGCACCTGCCTGATCGTTTCTTCATAACGGGCACATATAACATTTTGCACGCATTTTTATTTGTAAGTGTGCTGGGCGGGTCTCGATTCCGCGACCTTCGACTCATAAGGTTGACGCCCTGACCAACTGGCCTACCAGCACGATGGTTTACATAACATAACAGATTTAATCGCTCTCTGACACCACCTCCCAACGGAGGACCGGGTTGTTCTTGTAGGGCTCGACCGGGTGCCCAGGGCCATAGGTGGCCACGAGCAGCTCCTCGCCCGCCGCGACCTGTCGAGTGGTGACGAGGCGCACTTCGCCCGCCCCCATCCAGGGCTCGCGGGTGAACTCGCAGTTCGCCGTCTGCTTGGTGTTACCCTCGGCGGTGTTGACGTAGTACGTCCAGTTGCGCACGACGGACGCGTCGATGTACACCGCGTACGAAGGAGTCTCGTGAGAGAAGAAAAGGAAATCGCTGTCCTCGGGGAAGCCCACCAGCCGACCTTTGCCGTTCTTGGGGTAAAACGTGATGACGCCAGCAAAGTACCCCAGGGTGACCCTGCACGCGAGGACGCGCGGTACGGACGGGATGGATCATCAGCCCCGAGTCGCGTGCGGACACTATTATGACAGGCGAATGACAGAGGACAGCACCTTGCAAAGGACAAAGACATCGACCTACCCCTCCCCCTTGATGTCCTGCAGAGTCCGCACCCCGAGTTCCGGACCCTTCTCGCCCACCACGAACGCGGGGTGGTCTTCTGGCAAATCGAACACTTCAAAATCCAGGAAAAGGTCGGGGTGGCGGGTCCAGATGAAGTCCAGGCCGAGGGGGGTGGTGAGGTCTGCCACCGCCTTGGTGGAGTACAAAAACTGCTCCATGGGCGTCCTGAGTCGCCCCTCCACCTTCACGATTCTTTGAAACCACTCGTCTCGGGCGGCGTAGTGCGCGTAGGGCACTGTGGGTGACAGGATGGAACGCCCAACAAGGGGTGAAGAAAGCAGAAATCTCGTAAAAATTCCACACTGTGTGACCGAACACCCGTGGCATGCAGCACACCAGGACACTGGGGTGCTGCCCCTTCAGCAAGCAATGAGAAGCCGCAAGCGCGGCAGACGACGCGATTATTCACACCAGCACACAGGGGGGGCTGTCAAATTGTGAGCAAGCTTCTGAGGCAGGGCAAACATGGTGGGGGGCACTACTCTCTTCAGCTAGCAATGAAAAGCCGCAAGCGCGGCGGACGACGCGATTATTCACACCAGCACACAGGGGTGGCTGTCAAATTGTGAGCAAGCTTTTGAGGGAGGGCAAACATGGGGGTCACTGGACTGCTCACAGGCAGCTTTTGTATGCAGGGTGGGCCGCGAGCGCGGCAAAGAACGGATCATGCAAAACTCACCCATCTTAGCAGCCAGGGCACTTGGCACAGGTGCCTGTGCATTCTTGGGTGCCTGGTAAACTTTCCTCTTCTTCCCACTGCACACATGGCAAAAAGAGTGACAGGAGAGGATGCATGGCTGTCTTTCATCAGCAGTCGCGGCGGAATGCCATCCATGCAGCTCTGGGCAAACACCTGGCCATCCATGCAAAAGAAACCCCATTCATTAAGCGATCCGGGAAGAAACGCGATTCGTGCCGCGTAATTCGACGCATTTGCACTCACCCGGCTGCAACGTAAGCCGACATCGTAAAGCCGGCAGGAATCACTCAAAGCCATGAACAATTTTCAGAGTGGCCCCTGCTTATCAGCCCTGGGCACTCTCAATGCTGCAGTTCTTGGCCGCTTGCACCTCCTTCTGGCCCTCTTGGCATTATTATGAAGTGTCTTGTTGGGTTGTCATGCAATCAAACAACCTCCTGCTAATTTGGTACTCACGCGCCAGACGCGGGAAAAATCTGGTTGGACCGGCGGAGGTCAGAATCAGCCACAGTTGGGGTACTGGGGCAGTACCGGCGGTATACTCGGTGCACTTGACAGTACCGGCGGTAAACAAGGGCAGTACCACATATTGTCTAATCACCAAGAAAATGTCCTCAAATGAGGACATTTTCAAGCACGGATTAATTAATTAATTAATTAATAGACACGTGACTGCGTCACGTGAGCATAAGTCCTCAGTGGGAGGGGAACATGGGATGGAATGGATGGTATAAGCTATCTAGGTCCTAGTTACAGGGGTGTGGCACCGCGGCCCGAATCGCTATGAATGCCATACTTGGTCACACGCGGAGCCCCCACAGGCTTGGGGTGGTCTCCTTCATCACTACTTGCCATCTATCCTTGCGCACCAATCTGCCTCCATATTACAGACAAA
>RPFO01000502.1:0-209886 GCA_009746045.1 Mesostigma viride | reverse complement strand
CTGTCACAGCTGAACTGTCAATCAATTGATTACACAGACTCTGGCACGCCTTTGGCGCGCAGATCTATCAATTGTCCATACGGCTAGTCCTGTGGACCTATCCGTACACTAGTCAGCATCAATTGTCTCATAGGTCCTGGCGCGCTACAGTGCGCCTACCTATCAATTGACCATCAAGTCCTGTACAAGTCCTGTCAACGTCCTGCGGACTATCAAAGTGACACTTGTACATCCTGTGTCCGTACGCGCCCACAGTGGCGCGCCGGGTACTGTCGGCACAGCCTAGGAAACGTCATATCTTTTACGTTCCTTAACCAAATGAGGCGTTCAAGGTGCCGTTGGAAAGAGCGTAACAATCTCTATCCATCTAACGTAAATCCTTTACGTTAACTGCTAGTAAGGTAGCTATAGGTGGGTCCTTCTCCAGGATCAGGGTCAGGGCTTACAGCCAATTGAGTATATCTCTAGGACGATGCTCCCCGCGGAGCGCAACTATCCTGTACACCAGCAGGAACTATTAGCTGTGGTGTATTGTTGCCACGCGTGGCAGCACTTTCTTAAAGGTGCCCAATTTGATGTTTGCCTGAATGAACCCTGTGAGATAGGTCCTTATAGATTAGTTATACAAACGAACCATCGTCCCCTTAGCCATCTTCTCTCCCAACCCAACCTTACCCCTCGTCAAGCGCGCTGGATGGAGTTTTTAGCACGGTTTTCCCCTTTGAAACTTCGGTATGTTAAAGGTGTAGATAACATAGTGCCTGATGCCCTCTCCCGCCGCGCAGATTACTCCTTTTTCGAGGACTTAGATGTTCTCAATACTACTCTAGTTCCTACCACTCTTGGTGTAACCCCTTATGGTGAACTACCGGATGATGAACAATATGCCTACCTCTTTCATACTGCTGTTCGTATGCCTGACCTCCTTTCTCACGTAGGACTCTCTCTCCCGTGTGAGGCCCTTCCTGTGGTCCCTGTGGGGGGGGAGGGGAAAAATAAAATTTCTATACCGCTTAGCCATATAGCGACTAGGTCAGGAAAGTCCTATGATAATATAGTCCCTCTAGGACCTCGGCCTTCTCTTTGGCAAGGCGGCAGGAGACCTCTTTAAACCTGATATAGATAGTAACTTCTGTAGCGATGCCTACCTCTGATCTCGAACGCCTTATCAGTAGATTTACGGCCACTGAGCCGGAAGCTTTAGCTGCTATTGCCTCCTATCCCCAACAGTTAGGCAAATACCCCTGTAAATTTGTAGGTGGGTTTTTATATGTGCAGTTAACAGATTCTCCCCTCAATGGCGCCTTTAGGTCCCTCCTATCTGAAGCTCCTCCTTGCTTTTTGAGTTGCATGATTTAGCTGCTCACCAGGGCGGTAAACGGGTACGGGATCTAGTAACCCGTTCCTACTACTGGCCCTCCCTCTTAAAGGATGTAGATGGATATGTTAGGACCTGCCAATCTTGTCAGGAAATGAAACCTAGCAACGTAGGGCAGATAGCCGAGCCTAGGACCCTTCCTGATCCCATCATGCCATGGGATTCCCTTATGATGGATTTTGTAGGACCTTTTAGAAAGAATGATTAGGGTAATGCTCAGATCCTTGTGTTTATAGATCGCTTTACGCGTATGTGCCATCTCGTGCCTTGTCCCCTTGAACTCACCGCACGCGATTGTGCCCGCCTATACCTCAATAATGTTTATAGATACCATGGCTTGAGTAGGCAGTTTATTTCTGACAAAGATAAGTTATTTACTTCAGATTTTTGGCAGCAGTTTTTCGCTGCTATCGGTACCAAGGTCACCTTCGGTACTGCCTACCACTCCTCCTCTTCTCATTTAGTAGAACGTTTGAATAGAGTAGTGGACGAAGCTCTGCGGCACTATGTGAATGGTTCTGGGAGTGATTGGGAGGATTATCTATGTCTGGTAGAGTTTTCCCTTAACAATTGCCCTCAGGCCGCGCATGGTTATACGCCCTTCTTCCTAGACACAGGTAGACAACCTCTTACCCCTACCTCTCTCCTAGCCAGTCATAGTCCGAAAAGTGTATGTGATCGCATACACTTTGACTTAACGTAATAAACCACGTAATTCCCGGAGCGCCGCGCCACCCTTGACGGAGGGAAGTTGTCCGGTGGGTCTGGGAACACTTAAGGACGAAGGTGATGCATAGGTTTGGGGGGATTATTCGCCATAGCTTGGTAATTACAACGTGCAATGAGAAAGTATCACGTGACTTTGGCGGGAAATTTTCACTCGCGCGCGCGCGCAACGAGATATGGCTGCCAACGTGCCGTTATCAGGGAAATTTGCGTCTCGCGGCTAGAAACGGTTTAGAATGTTGCTCAGAATGATGATGCGTGATTTTCGTAGGTCAGGTATGGCCACATTTTTAGGATTGGGAAAATACTGGTAGGAAAATACTGCCTTCTTGGTCGTCAGTGCCAGACAAGTCATCGCCTATCATATGTCGATTTTCTCCTTATGGCCGGGCAGTCTGCGCCAGCCCGAGCATCCAGGTTTGCTGCGGGATGTCCCCTGCAGCATTTGCTGCGAATGCGGACGCATTTATAGGTCATCTTTGAACGAAACATCAACCTGGTAATCATAAAGGATGCATGCTTGACGCGGCTATGGCGGCCTATGCCCGTAGAGCCACGGTATCTGTGAGTTATGGTGGTCCCGGCCAGCGGACCCCGGGCAGGACATGAACGAGCTGGGTACGACAACGTATTTGCGTGTTGTTTGCAGCGGAATTCGTCTCCCATGCAATATATATGACGATTTTATCTTTGCATATTTCAGCAAGCTTTCATGCCTGTTGTAGAGAGTGGTTTCAGCCCTGAAAGTGCCCAGTTTATGGCATATCTATGGAGTGTATCATTCCGTTAGTGCAGGTAGGCAACGTGTTTGTATTCCAGCACTTTTGGCAGCATTTTATAGCTTTTTATAATGCATTATTGTGTTGCATGTCATAGATAGCTGTTTACACGCGCGTAACCCACACACATATATGAGCACGTTATATAGAGGTAATGGGTTATCCGGGTGGTCTGACCCAAGGAAACCCCCATTGGACTATCCAACTAAGTTCTCATATGTTGGTATTGAGTTCCCTACCCTCCCTGGGAAAAAAGGGGGGTTAACTTTTCCTTGGGGAAAAAAGATCGTCTTTTGGCCAACTTTGACTAGAGCTATCATCCAAATGCTTTGATAAAGCCATGGTATTATTGCATTATTATTCTGAAAGCCCTTGAAGTGTAGATACTCCTAGCATCTTGGTTGGGGGTATTTGGAGTTGTGGCCTGTGAGTTATGATTTTTTTCATTTTCAGGGGTATGAAAGTGCCAAAAATGGGTCAGCGGGCTATGGGGACAAGGATGATGTGTCCCGAGATACTGTAGAAGGTGTGCAGGCGTTATTAGATAAGATGAAGAATGCCCACGACAATGCTATTGCAGGGTACCATAGGGCGCAGGCCAAGTACCTTGCTAGGTTGCGTGCCTCATTAGATAGGAGAGCACCTGAGATAGAAATAGGAGATTTAGTCTTAGTAGAAGGCCCTCGTGTTGGCCGATTCGCCCACAAGTTCGAGGCTGAACTTAAAGTGAAACTCAGGCCCGCCTTTTTAGGACCCTTCCGCGTGACGCGTGTTGTCTAGAGTAGGTAATTTCCTGTATGAGATAGACATCCCTACCTCTTGGCAAACCCATTCGCGCACCTTTCATAGAAGCCAGCTAAAGCTTTACCACCAAAGCACGTTTGCTGGTAGAGAGTTAGCCCCTGCCCCTTTAGAGCATAATCCTGATACTGGCGAGGTAGAGGACGAGGTAGAGAGTATCGTGGCCCATAGAGACATTAAAAGAGGCCGTGGTACTCAACGCCAGTATGTAAGTAAGGTTAAATGGATGTATGCTCGTAGCGAGGTAGATAAAGTCTGGTATACGGAGAGTGAGCTAGATGGGTGTAGTCGCCTGTTGCAGGAGTATAAAACCCTGCATAAGCTCTAGTTGTAGACCTTCTCCTCTCTTATGTTATGTCTGCTGTCGACGGGTGGTTGGTTGTCCCCTCCCCTCCGCAGCCGTCATGTCAGAGCCTACCCCTCCGTTGGAGTCCCTGCCGCCGGCTCCTGATCCTGAGCTGTATCATGAGTTCCTTCCCGGTCATTGGGTCTCCAGGGCCAGCTACCCCGGCGGCCGCATCCACTCTGCCCTGCAGGCGAGCCATGCAGCTCTGGTTCGGGCAGCTCTTTTCGGGGTCTCCTTGTTTGGTCCGGACCCACAGGACCCACAGCAGTTGGTTGTCCACAGCTTCGACGATGCTGGACACTGCCTCCTTGAGTGTGGGTCCCGCTGCCCTGCCCTGGGGCAGATAATAGATGCCATCCTCCAGTGTCCCAGGATTTTCTCCTACCTTTCTACCCCTGTGGGGCGCTCTTGCCTCAGGGATGTTTTTCAGTGGCTCCCGGCAGAAGGTGACGCTGAGTTAGATGACAACCCCTGTGACCTCCTGCGGGCGGTCGAGTTCATGGAGATTGCGGACCAGTCTGCGGGGGTGTTAGCTTATGGCGATCCTTCTCCTCTGGATGCACCGGTAGAGTCGCAGTACACTCCGGCGTATTCGGCCTCAGTCGCAGCTTCCTCCCGTCCTCAGTGTCGGCGCCTTCTCCTGTTCCGTCATCGCCGGTGTCGACCAGACGCGTGTCGGTGGAGCCGTCGCCTACCCTCCGGGTGTGGATCCAGAGTCTGCCAACCTTGCGGCTACCGTGTTTGCAATGCAGGCCCAGATCCAGTCCTTAGCTTCGGCATTCGGGGCCTTCATGGCGTCTCAGTCGCCTGCTGTCGTTGCGCCTGGTGTGGCGCCTGTTGCTGCTGCTTCGCCTACCCCTCCTGTTGCCTCGGCGACTACGGATTCGCCTGCGCCCCAGTGCGAGCCCTCGGTCGCTGTGGTTTCATCTGCTGCTGCGGCTCCTACGCCTCCTGCTGCCTCCGCGCCTGTGACCGCCGTACCGGCGCCTCCGCGCGAGTCTCCTGCCCCTGCGATCGCGCCCGCCGTCGCTGCTTCCGAGCCTCCACAAGCTCAGTCGCAGCCGTCGCGGGGCTTCTTTGGCGATGCGAGCGGGCTTCCCAGGCTCTGGGAGGGGGTTCCCCCGCAGCGGATTCCAGTGCCAGACTGGAGTCTGGATGGTAGCCAGTTTTATGGTAAGGTGCCTGTCCCTACGGGCCCCATTTTCAACATGTGGCCCGAGGGTGCGCCTCCGGCGGAGGCCGGGGCGTCAGCAGCGGTGGCGGGTCCGTCGCGGCCTCCTGCGGTGCCGGCGCCCTCTGCGCCTGTGCAGGATCCTACCCCTGTTTTGGTTCCTGCCCCTTCGGCCCCGCGCTCGCTGGCTGCGGTTGTTAGGACCAGCGGCATTGATCATCGCGCCCTCCGCGCTGCCGACTCCTTAAGGGGACGTGGCGCGCCGAATATTTTCCGCGCGAAAAAATTCGCGGCACCGGCCGTACCGTGAAAAGTGGGTGCTCCGTGCGCGCACCACTTGCGGAAGTGGCCATGGCGACTGCGTTTAGGCGAAACTAGCAATGTAGGGCTAGAGAAATGCAAAAAAAATGTTGGATGTTGAAGACGATGATTTAATGATGTTGGATTGCGGCGGCAAGTGGCTGGTTTACAATATCGCTGCTTTCTTTTACTGCCATCGGCATGGGGGGTAATCTGCATTTTTTGGTCGCGCGGAATAAAATAGAATTCGTGATTGCGGCAGTAAATTCTCAGTTTTGGGGGTCTTTTTGACCGTGAAGGATGCATTCATATCGGTAGCATCGAATTCTAAACCGAACGGGTGCTTTTTGCTACATTTTCGGCCATTCTCTGTAAGTATTTTTTCAGGCCTGCGCAGTGCATGTCGGAACCTTCCATGGAAGAACGGCCGTTGTTGCGCGCCTGGGCGAGGGATCTACGAGGGCAAGGTATAGATTTGTGGCGACTGTTATCTACTATCAGTTCTTTCTTCGAAGAGCTCATCGTTCGAAGTTTTTTGCGTTCGTTTTGGTCAGTTTCCGCCAGTTAACTCTCCGTTGCTTGCCGTCGTGTTGACGAATACCTGGCAGCTTTAGCTTGTTTTCGTTGATGTCTTGATCAAATCCGCTTCAGTCTCAGCCGATAGATCCTAGGGAAGGCGTAAGGGATTTCATAGCACGTGTTCTGGCAAGGATGTTGTGCGTATGGACGCTTCTTGTTGTGTGATAGTGACGCACCCTTTCCTCGCAGCGGCATCACAGCGGTCAGAAGCTGAACGGCCGCCACTGGTTTCTTTGCATTTTATCGTGCAGGGAAGGAATTTTTTAAATCGACGATCATGTTGGAGATATTGCATTTGTGTGACTGCATGTAGATAGCTGCCATCATTGGTTTATTTGAGCTTTCCTTGTTATGATGATGTGACAAGACAGCAATGTTGCTGAGCCAACCATGGTTGACATGGTTGACTGCATACAAGCTTTGTATGCCATGATCTCCTTGGTTCCTTGCCCTCCATAGTTCCAGTTTGTTGCCCATGTCGGGTAGTGCAGTTAAGGAGTTGTTGCTGTGTTGGTAAGCTTGGTTGGCATAACCCTTACAATCTAACCTGGGAGAAACATAGAAAATGCTGGTAATGCATGTTAGTGCCATAATCATTATTGCTATTCACGTACTTATAAGTCTGGCCATGCTCGAGGGACGGTGAAGGAGTATGAGGTGCGTGGCCACCCCTTTGTACTTCACAACATATTCAGCATGGATTTGATCCATGTTGATGGCATGTAAAGTGATTGTGTTTACTTGCTTTCTGAGTGGTCCTTAGCGCCTTGTCAGGTAGTGAGTGGTCGTCTAGGAAACCCATCAGTGCGTGCCACAGTGACCCCCAACCTTGAGCATGTGTCGTCATCAGTGTGCTAGAGTTAATTATATGTGCTTTTGATCATAGATTTGCTGAGTTCTTGGCATGAAGTTTACAAGGTAACCTTGGGTAGAGTATAGTGTATGCTCTCTTGGCATGTATGCCTAGCGATCGTGTTGCTATGCTTGCGCTGGCAAGGTTGGCCATGCCGAGGGCAGGTGAGGGAAGATGTGGTGCCTAGCCGTTTGCTTATGTTTTGTGATCGAGTGGGGCATGCTTTCTGGCTTTTTGGATGGAAAACAGCATGCCTAAGTGGCCATATACAAAGAAACCCCCCCTTAAGCTTATGTTCAGGTTTTAGCACGCATAACCTTATTACTTGAGCAAGACTTGTCGGAATGACCTGTGTTAAGGGTGGCTGCCACGACGTGATGCAAAGGGAGGGGCAGGGGGACGATGGGGAAGGTAGTAGTGATGATGAGAATGATGTTGATAATATTCCTTGCCTTGCATGTGCTTCCCCGGATGAAATTGACGGTGTCCCTTTCCTGCTGTGCAGCACATTCGGGTGCAAGGGAGGACTGCATGGTGCTGCGCTGACCCCCCGTTGACTAAGGAGCCCAAGGGGGATTGGTTTTGCCCTGCCTGCCTTGTGCAGGATGCTTACAAGGGCTGATATAGTGACATTTTCTGTTTTAGCGGGCATTTTTTTAAAACACGTCTGACGCAATAACTTGAGCTAGACTTGTCGGAATGACCTGGGACTTGGAACACTGCTGTCCCCCTGTTAGCCGGAATTTTTGTTGATTTTGTGGCCTTATCGGAAGTGTTTATGATATGTTTATTCCCAATGTCCGGTAAAAAATGACCTGTTTTGGGAAAATTAATAACTGTTCAAGGTTTTGCCATTTCCATGATGTAAATAGCTCAGCAAGCTACAAACTCAGGGAACTATATGACCTTGATTTTTGGTAGCCAACAAATAAGTGCATTGGCTGGGGCATACTCAGCCCTAATTAGCGTCTTTTGCTATTTATAGCGCATTATTGGCGTATATATGGGGGTAGTACCCCCAACAAGTGCATGGACAACTCACTAGAGATGTTATTTAGTGCCCCCAATCATAATTCAGCATTGTGCAAATGAATTTCAAGTGATATTAGCATATGTCAGATTTTTTGGGTTTTGGGGTGCCACCTCCCCTTAAGGGAGTTGTCCCAGGGCGACCGGGAACGTGCCCCCTCCGTGGTGCATGCTACGCCGGAGTCGCGAGATTCGCCTGTTCCTGGGTATGGGATGTCTGCGATCGCGTGCCGACAGTGTGACCTACCGCGCGTCGCTCCGGAGCTTTCCATTTCGCCCATGTCCTATGGGTTTTTCCAGGTGTGTCGGGCGCCGCGGGACCGTAGCCTACCCATTGATACTGATCGGCTTCCGTGTGATATGGTTGTTTTAGCAGATCCTGTGTTCCAGGGTGAGATCCTGGTTCGTCGAGTCTTATATCGCTGGGCGAGGCGTCATAATGACTTGGACACCTACGGTGGTTACCAGTGGGCTTACCCTCCGCCTCTGGGCATTATGGCCTCAGATGCCCTTACGGTCGAGTACCCTGCCGCGCCTGGTGCTACGTATGGTGCGGTGCACTTGCAGCCCATCCTGGAGTGGGATGCCCGCCGCCCAGTGCCCCTCCCGGGCCAGGGCCTGGATTCCCGTGGCCATCCTCCCCCTCGGGCTAGCGACTATCTAGAGACGTTCGGGTCGCGACAGTGCGCTCGTCGGTGGCGCTCACGTGAGATTCGGCACATCAGGTTGTGGCCGGCTAATGTGGAGCCTCTGCTAGATCTGTTCTTCCCGACGGGTCTGCGTCATCGGATCCGGTACCATCGCCTACTCCTTCGGGCTCTCTGTCTGATCGCGGTGGAGCCTTTCCTACGCCTCTTTGCCTGCGGCTTCTTAGACTGGGCCCGGGGCCAGGTGGTTCTCACGCAGCATAGGTATTACTGGGCCTTTCTGGGCCTTTTTCCTGATGGCGTGTGGGCCGATGTTTTCCTCACTGTAGATAGGCATGATAACGCGGACGACGTGGCCCACTACCATGCGTATCTGGATGTTCTGCTGGCCTCGCGTGGTACCTACCACACTGATGGCAACTAGATAGAGGGCCTTAGGCCCGACCTGAGGGTGTTGTCCCTCCGGTATATAGAGTCGCCCTCCTATTCTGGCCAGTTGATTGGTCGTTCTTGGTCCTTGGTGCTGACTTTGTTCACTCTGTGTGTCCTGCCCAGTGCCGTCCCTCCCGGCAAGGCCTCCGTGCCAGGCAGTTAGGGGATCCTCCCACCAGGCTTGGTGCTGGTTAACCCTACACCACTCGGGGTGGAACCGAGTTAACTTGTTGGTGCTTTGTATCTTGGATGGCCTGTCGATTGTGTTGGAGTTGTGCTGGTTGCGTTAGGCTATTCCTACCCCTTGGTTTCATCCCTGTGCGTAGAAAGAGGGCTCCCTACCTTTGTGGGGGGGGAGGTGTTACGTCGCGTAACAATGTGTTGTAGTTACGGACGTAAATTAGGTCCTTTGCCTCGGTCGTCCCTAGGTTTACGTGTAGTTTGTACTGGTGGACACTGTTGTCCTCGTAACAGTACCGTGGTGCATTGGATGCTTTTGGCGTCGCGCCGCGTACTTCATTAGTGGTCCTTATCCTTCGGGTAGAATGTAGTGGACCAGCGTGCATCTTTGCATTTGTAGGCGAGGGCCAGGTCGGCCCGAGCATGCTGGACCGTTGGTGATCATTTATGCACGTTCTACCCCTCGTGTTGGCACTCGGCGTGAGTAAATGAATTAACACATATTAGCTTGGGTCATGGCAGTGTAGTTGTGTTTCCTTCCTCTATTCCTCGAGTAAACGGGTTGGTGTAAATGGCTTATGGCGTATTATAGTAGCGCATACGTAAATGCACTGAGATCTGGATCGTCTCGTTCGTCAGTCTTTCGCTAGGGGTTTAACTAGAGGCGGCCTTACTAGTTTAGGTAGCATTAGGCCGGGTAGAGGTAGAGGTGGCGGTAGAGGTTTGAGTCGTAACAACACGTGGCGTGTGGCATGCACACTCTGCTACTGTCCGCTAGCTCGTCATGTGTATATAATGACGTGACCATTTTCATTTGGGCACTCTCACTATCTCGCACTGCTTCCAGCAGCTGGTTCTCTGGCCGAGGCCGACATTTTCGAGGATGAGCAAGTTTGCCGTATGATATTATAAGGAACAAGTAGACCCGGTAGGGGCCAAGCCCCTACTATTCGAGACTTTATTCAAGTCCCCTATTAATTAATTCATATAGACGCGTAACTGCGTCCCCTACTATACAATCCTCTTCTCCCTGTACGTTGATTGGGGGAGATGGGACAGGGGCCTTGGCTTGGGTGGTCGGGCTCCTATGCCTTGGCTACTTGGTTGGTTGGGTTTGTGCAGTCTAGGGGCTAGTCTAGGGGTGCTCCGTGACTCCCCATCGGAGCACGAGTTTAATTAATTAATTAATTAATAGGGCAACTTTGGCAGCTGAACAACCCGTGAATGATGCGAGTCACCAAGACAGCCACGGCCCTGGGCACATGGTTTATCAAGGAGACAACATCAAGGAGACAACATGTGCATGATCAGAACAGGTATTTCATTTATACAATAATTACTTAATCAGAGCACAGCCAAGGCCGAGTGTTTGCTTCATGGTCAGTGGGTGGCTGCTTGGTCAGTATGGTAAACTCATGCTCGGTCAGTGGATGGAACGTATGCTTGGTGAGTGGGTGGAACGTGTGCTTGGTCAGTGGGTGGAACGTGTGTTTGGTCAGTGGGTGGAACGTGTGTTTGGTCAGTGGGTGGCAGGTGTGCTTGGTCAGTACGGGGAACCCGTGCTTGCATGGTCAGTGGGATGAACGTGTGCCAGTATGGGGAACCCGTGCTCGGTCAGTGGGATGAACGCGTGCTTGGTCAGTGGGTGGCACGTGTGCTTGGTCAGTGGGTGGAACGTGTGTTTGGTCAGTGGGTGGAACGTGTGTTTGGTCAGTGGGTGGCACGTGTGCTTGGTCAGTATGGAGAACCCGTGCTTGCATGATCAGTGGGTGGAACGTGTGCTTGGTCAGTGGGTGGAAGGTGTGCTTGGTCAGTGGGTGGAACGTGTGCGTGGTCAGTGGGTGGAACGTGCACTTGGTCAGTGGGTGGCACGTGTGCTTGGTCAGTGGGTGGCACGTGTGCTTGGTCAGTATGGGGAACCCGTGCTTGCATGGTCAGTGGGCTGAACGTGTGCTTGGTCAGTAGGTGGAACGTGCACTTGGTCAGTGGGTGGCACGTGTGCTTGGTCAGTGGGTGGAATTAACGTGTGCTTGGTCAGTATGGGGAACCCGTGCGTGGTCAGTGGGCTGAAAGTGTGCTTGGTCAACAGTGTGGGTGGGAGGATTACCATTCAAATGATAGCTCTTAAAAACATGACAAAGGCAGAGACACCATCTCCTTTAATGCATTAATCTAGTGATTCATCAGTAATGCCAAAAATGCCCAGTAAAGGTCCCTTTCATGAAAAGGAACAAATCAAATTCGAGCTCAAAATACAAAGGTTTTTTCCCCGGCCGTTTGCTTGGGCTTGACGCTCAGGATACCACGCCGTGTGTATGCCATCCCCCGCAGGCAGAATACCTGCTTTTAAAGCAACAGCCCACGCAGATGCAGCAAAAACAGGAACACTTCCCGTGGCTGACCGAAACACAATGGAAAAATAATGCGTGAGTGCAGGAAAAGGAATGGAAAGGCATTCGCCGGCATGTTTCCCCGACCGAAATACAGCAACAAAGAGCGGGAGGCATACCTGCCATGCGGTAAGTGACTCAACGAATGTTGTTGCCGAGGAAAATGGGCCTCCTTTCCCGCTGATGACGGAAACACAAAGCAAACAGACGGGCTCGAAGCATAGGAATGCATGAAACATGAAACGACGTTCCAAAGCGTCCCAAATCGAAATAAAACAAAACCGAGCGCAAAAGACGGTGGAATATGTGCATGGCGGGACAGTGCTGCTATGGAACCGCCCGGTAGGCAAACTGCCTCTCCCTATCCGCTCGAAAGAGACCGACTGGAAGCCAAAATGCTTATGTGACACCGTTCCAAAGCCCAGCAAACAACAAACGCAGCTTACCCAGGCGTCAGAACGGGTGCCACCTTCTTCCCCCGACAGTCATCTTCCCCGCAATCTTTTCCAAGAGCTCGCGGCACCCACAGTCCAGGCGCTCCAAAGAACCGTCATGAAAGACGGCGTCATTGTACCCCGTTTCAAAGCGTCCAACAATGAAAACGTAGCTTGCCCAACAGTCACGACCTCCTGAACAGGCGGCTGTCGACAGCCATCCCGTCTTCCCGCGGCCATCATTTGAAATTTCATGCTGGGCCCCGATGCTGCACGCTGCTGAAGTGGTGGGCCGACCGCGCGCTGCTGGGCGCTGGGGTGGCTCTAGCCCGTGGCCCATGGCCCGTGGCCCGTGGCCCATGGCCCGTCGGCGCTGGTTTCCTTCCGTCCCTCGCTGAAATTGCCCGTGCTCCTTCGCTGCGCTCCGGAGAGGAATCGTAAGCGGCCGTAGGTCTGAAATTCGTTGGCGCATCTTTTTCTAAGTAACGTGCTCCTTCGCTGCGCTCCGGAGAGAAATAGTAGAGTACGGTGCTCGCTTCGCTCGCGGCTCGCTGCGCTCGCTGTGCGCTTTAGCAGTACGGTGCTCGCTCGCTCCGCTCGCTCGCCGTACGGTGCTCGCTCGCTTCGTTCGCTCGCCGTACGGTGCTCGCTCGCTCCGCTCGCTCGCCGTACGTACTGTATCTGCGATATCTGCGATTCTTCCGTCGACCTCCGGAGTACCCCCCAATGGCTGATTTTTGTACCACGATTTTCTACCTAATTATCGGCGGTACTCCCCCTAATTATCGGACCAACGGTCACGAAGCTCGCTTTATATAAGGGAAAGGATAAATTTTTCTTATTCTGACAAAAGGATCGTCTGGGCGGCGCGGCGCGGTCACGGTAGTGACGGTAGCATTCTGTCTACTACGGGATTTCTTATTCCGGCGCCCAATGGCCTCCAGGACAGGCGCGCCGCGCCAGACTCGCCCGCGTTTGGGCTTTGGGCGTCTTGGAATTTGGCTTTGGGCGTCTTGGAAGTTGGCTTTGGGCGTTTGCTCTTTTGGCAGATTTCTACACCACACTGGTACTACGCACAGACTGGTGCGGCGTAACATTTTTAAACTTGGTAAAATCATTACCGCCGCACAGCCAGCCATAACTGGACAAGGTGATGGCCGCAAGTAGTCGTTGCTGGGCTATCGTATTTGTAGCATGGGGCGTTTCACCGAGTCTACGGTTAGCATGATGGGGAGGATTCCTAACCTTCATTATGTGGGTTAAGTAGGGGTGCTCATAGTGCCCGGTTTCCCTCGCTTCCTTGTAAACCAGGCTCTGCGTCAAGATCACAGACGACGGTAAGTAGTTTTTCCAGTCTGTTCTAGTTTGTATGACGCCTGCTATTAGGCGTTCTGTTATTGTCGTTCATCATCGCCGTGACCGTCGTGGCCAGCAGCGTGCTTTTTTTACATACCGATGGTGTCGACTTGTTTATTGATAGCGCATTGGTGAATATCGCTGCATGGAGGAATATCGGCTACAACCCGCGGGAAAGTGCTGGCTCCAATGTTCTTTTTGTATGCAGGATGACGGCACTGCCAAGCCGGAGACGAATATGACGCTCGTTATAATGCCAGTCATTCAGACCGACTGCGCGACTGGTGTGGGATACACGTTCCTGGTTGTGGGAACACGTTCCTGGTTGTGGGATACACGTTCCTGTTGTGGAACACTGGTATCTGAAACACGTTCCTGGTTGTGGGAAACACGTTCCTGGTTGTGGGAATACACGTTCCTGGTTTTGTGGAAACACGTTCCTGGTTGTGGGATACACGTTCCTGGTTGTGGGATACACGTTCCTGGTTGTAGGATACTTGTTCCTGGTTGTAGGATACACGTTCCTGGTTGTGGGAAACACGTTCCTGGTTGTGGGATACTTGTTCCTGGTTGTGGGATAGTCGTTCCTGGTTGTGGGATACTTGTTCCTGGTTGTGGGAAACACGTTCCTGGTTGTGGGATACACGTTCCTGGTTGTGGGATAGTCGTTCCTGGTTGTGGGATACTTGTTCCTGGTTGTGGGATACACGTTCCTGGTTGTGGGATACACGTTCCTGGTTGTGGGAAACACGTTCCTGGTTGTGGGATACACGTTCCTGGTTGTGGGAAACACGTTCCTGGTTGTGGAAAACACGTTCCTGGTTGTGGGAAACACGTTCCTGGTTTGTGGAAACACGTTCCTAGTTGTGGGATACACGTCCCTGGTTGTGGGAAACACGTTCCGGTTGTGGGAAACACGTTCCTGTTTGTGGGAAACACGTTCCTGGTTGTGGGAAACACGTTCCTGGTTGTGGGATAGTCGAGCCTAGTTGTGGGATGTGTTCCTGGTCCAAATATAAAGGGGCACGGGAATTAGCGATAGCAGAGGGGGCTCGGGAATAACGTTAGCAGAGGGGCACGGGCACTAACGTTAGTGAAGGGGCACGGGCACTAACGTTAGCAGAGGGGGCTGGGCACTAACGTTAGTAAAGGGGCACGGGCACTAACGTTAGCAGAGGGGGCTGGGCACTATCGTTAGTAAAGGGGCACGGGCACTAACGATAGCAGAGGGGGCTGGGCACTAACGTTAGTAAAGGGGCACGGGCACTAACGTTAGCAGAGGGGGATGGGGAATTAAAGTTTATTAGCATAGGGGGGAAATAACTATATTAGAGGGGGGGGGGCACTAACGTTAGCAGAGGGGCACGAGCACTAACGTTAGTAAAGGGGCGCGGGCACTAACGTTAGCAGAGGGGGCTAGGGAATAACGTTAGTGAAGGGGGGTGGGCATTAACGATAGCAGGGGGGGGAGGGCACTTACGTTAGTAGAGGGGTGTGGGAACTAATTGTTAGCAAAGGAGGGGGGGCACTAACATTAGCAGAGGGGGCTGGGCACTAACGTTAGCAGAGGGGGTGTGGGAATTAACGTTAGGGCCACGCACTGCCGGCAGTCACCACTCCCTGTGATGATTGCATGGATGGCTTGTGGTTCTGGCATGGGGTAGCACTGCCGGCAGTTACCACTCCTTGTGATGACTGCATGTCCCCGGCTTGTGTGTTCTTGCATGGGGTGGCACTGCCGGCAGTTACCACTCCTTGTGATGACTGCATGTCCCCTTGACGCAAGGACGGCTTGTGGGGTCTTGCATGGCGTGGCACTGCCGGCAGTCACCACTCCTTGTGATGACTGCATGTCCCCGGCTTGTGTGTTCTGCATGGGGTGGCACTGCCGGCAGTTACCACTCCTTGTGATGACTGCATGTCCCCTTGACGCAAGGACGGCTTGTGGGGTCTTGCGTGGCGTGGCACTGCCGGCAGTCACCACTCCTTGTGATGACTGCATGTCCCCGGCTTGTGTGTTCTTGCATGGGGTGGCACTGCCGGCAGTTACCACTCCTTGTGATGACTGCATGTCCCCTTTATGCAAGGACGGCTTGTGGGGTCTTGCATGGGGTGGCACTGCCGGCAGAGGATACTTGTTCCTGGTTGTGGGATACATGTTCCTAGTTTTGGGATAGTCGTTCCTGGTTGTGGGATACTTGTTCCTGGTGGTGGGAAACACGTTCCTGCTTGTGGGATACTCGTTCCTGGTTGTGGGATGCACGTTCCTGGTTGTGGGATACTTGTTCCTTCACGTGTTCGCCGTTATTCCTCCGTGCAGTTATTCCTACACGCACATCAAGATAGAGCTATATATTTCCTTGTACATCCAATGATGCTACGTCTTGGCTATGCTCACATTACTTGCCCACGCTCCTTGTTATGATAAGCTCACATGGGTCTCATTGCACCCACAGATCTTGCAGGATCGTTTAGCGTGTCCGATTGCAGCTGTGGCATTAATTAATTAATTAATTAGACTCGTGCTCCCGTTTGGGAGTCACACAGCTGTGGCATGCCTCTAGCATGAAGGAGAAAGGGGGTCTCTGACCTTCCTGTTGTGCAAACAAAGGGATTGAAAGGCAGTTCGGGCTCCGTGACTCCCCAACGGGAGCACGAGTCTAATTAATTAATTACCTACCTACCTGACCTACCTATCAAGTTCTAACTAGCTCACTAGCTAACTAACTGACTAACTATTTTAACTAAGTAAGTACTAACTAACTACTAACTAAACAACCCCCGTTGCTCTGCCGAACTAAGTAGATGCCCTTCCATTAAAACGCACAAATCGTGAATGATGCAAGCTACCGTGCCGACGCACAATTGATTCTTGCCCCCCTACGCGTCTAAATCTTGTATTGTTGTCAGTAAGCGCTCAACGTGCATGGGGCTAGCTGCCCAAATATGAGATTCCACGGACAACACCGAAAATGAGAAACCACAGTAGCTACCAGCAAGTTACGAACACAGGACCTCCCTAAATCTAGTATCAAGTAACGTTATTTCCCCGTTTCGACGAACTTGGTCCATTCACATTTATAGCGGTGAATTAATTGTCACACCTTGCTCAGGCAAAGTGCGCCAAGTCCTACAGCATGTCTCCCATGTCCAGTTCAACAGCATGTCTCCCCATGTCATTCACTTAAATAAGGAAGGGAAATGTAAAGCCATGCATCGTGAAGCCGTATGAAAGGGCATAACCACCCAAATAATCAAGTTGGTACGTGTTACGTCCCGGCCCTTTAGGTCGGACGTAACAATGGAATAAATTACTAAGGCCTTGTGGCCGTTGTACTGAGTTTTATGGACATTGGCTATTGTGTGAATTGGACTAGTTATTTTGGTCCTAGGTTGCCCTTTTAGGGGCCGGTGCGGTGGCGCCGCGCCAGTTCTGAGTCTCCGTAGTCTAGGCGTGGATCCTGTAGTTGAGGGTCGATGTCGGCCCGGATCCTACGTGGAATGATTGGCTTGGATTGTCCAGGGAAATTGGCGTGTATCTGCGCCGCAATCAACCTAGGTTAAATTGGTCCGAGGACGAGAGTCTCGTCCTCTTGGTTTGATGAATGATAAGTGCGAATACGCCTACACATTGAGCCCGGGGCAATTATCCATTTGTAATTGGTGTTGCTAGCCATTATAAGTGTGTACTAATTAGCTTGGCATCAAGCCGTGATGCCAGATATCTCACGACTCACGTCGTGAAGCGCAACCTACTTTAGGCTACCTTGAATTATTCCTAATTCCGGCAAGAAGGGTCTTTCGCTACGTAGCTCAGGCTAGGTGTGTCTGGGCTGGGACGTAACACTGGTTATCGGAGGAAATGTGCTGGAAAGGTTAGCTAACTCTCGCGGAGAGGGTTAGTGAGCCAATTAGGATACCAAGGCTGAGTTTGACGTAGGTAGAGGTTCCGGAATTCAACGACTGCTGACTGGTCGGCGGCCAGCCCGTAAAGGGATTCAACGACGACCTAGCCAGCAAGCGGCCAGTCTGGGATACTCGGCGGGGCTAGCAATAGTCCTGTGGTGAGGTGCTGTAAACGATAGCGTTCAGCTCTCCTGCTTTCAACGACACCTAGTGGCGGCCAGGGCTTGCCTTCAACGACACCGGGTGGCGGCCAGCTCAGGAGGATTTAACGTCATCGAATATGGTTCGTCCCCTAGATAGGATCCTTTCTTTGCAAGCGATGCCTGTGGAAGGCTAGCTGGCGTGCTCGCTTCCTCTCCGGGTTCGCACGCGTAGGGGTTCTCGTTATACGTTGTGCCTCTATAGGGTGTGAATGTCGTTGGTGCGAATGGAAGTTGCGGACGACGACCATTCGTTGTTTTACTGTTGTGGGGGTGAATACCGTCTGGCTGTTGCCGACTGTGTTGACGGTGTTTACCTCCGTGTAATCGTTGTATAGCCCCTTTGCCGCGGAAGGCTGGGGGCGTGTGCTGTGCTACACTCCGTGCTCTCTCCTCGTTTGTTTAAGGTCACTGCATTAGAGGTAGCCTGGGTTTCCCCTTTCTCTCCTGCTTGCAAGCCGCTGCCAGACTATGATGTAACATGCCCCGACGTAAAATAAACAAGGGTGGACAGTCTGGATTTCCTTACTATGCAGTAGCTCACGACGGGGATAAGGGTAGACCTGCTATATTCTACAGCTGGAAGACTTGTGAGGAACACATTAAAGATAAGATATTGTCCCAAGGCTCTAGTGCTAAGTGGAAAGGGTTTGATAACATTACAGATGCAGATAGGTTTGTTAGGGAACACATGCCATTGCCTGAGGGGATGCACATCACACGTGAATGCTCCAAGCCACCCACGCTCAGCAGTCAGGGGGAGGGGACAGCAGTTACAGTTACCTTCTCTCAGCTGACCATTGGCCCTAGCAAACAGTAGAGGATACTATTACTAGGTAGTAATACTAGGTTCTATATCTATAGATCCATAGCACGTGGTTGCTCTTTTCTCTCTCTTCTTCCTGGGGAGGTGATGCCTGCTGTGTAAGGTACCGGTACGAGCACCATGCCAACACGGTACCAAACAAGGAACGCCAGAGAGACAGAAGACGAGCTTAGGGAGAGAGATTCAGATAATAGAGAGATAGAACCGGTAGACAACCACGAGCACGGTACAGAAGGGCTAGAGGTACCACCGCAAGTCCAAGTAGAGACAGGTACAGGTGAGGTCATGGAGAGACCTGTGGAAGGCTCCCTACGATCCAGATCTAGTTCCCCAGCGGATGGGGACAATCTAGACGCCTTGACAAGGCAGGAAGAGGACAGAAGTGACCAAGAGATACTCCACTCGCAGCAGCAGCAACAGCAGCAGCAGCAACAACAACAGCAGCAGCAGCAGCAGCAACAGCAGCAGCAGCAGCAGCAACAGCAGCAGCAGCACAGCACGACGCAACAGCAGCAGCAGCAGCAACGACAGCAGCAGCAGCAGCAGCAACCACAGCAGCAGCAGCAGCAACAACAGCAACAACGGCAACCCCGGTTACAGCAACAACAACTCCAGACGAGACCACAATGGCCACCATCGGATCCTGAGCAGCAGGGGGACGAATGAAGATACCCTGCACTACCGCCATCAGCAGCCAGCCACCGGGCGGCCAACGCATCCTTGGGCAGGTCGGGGGCGGCCCCAGGGACCTCCACCGGGCCCCACACACCGGGGCAGACGCAGAGTGTCCTTCGGCAGCACGTCCTGTTACCCACGCTCTGGTATTCGGATGAGGAAGGGGAGATCCCAGGGGCAGATGGCGAGTTCGATGACCTGGAAGGGACTAACGAGGCGGACGACTGAACCACGCAGGGCCCGCCCGTTGGTACTCATAGACCACGGACCAGCCCAGGGGAGACCAGGAGCAGTGTCACCACCGAGACGAGGAGACTCACACCCGTCCAGCGCCCGGCACCTCAACCGCAGCGCCCACGGGTGCTTGACCAAAGCGCGGTCCCTCGCCTGCGCCTGCTGGCAACCTCAGCTTCAGCAGGGTGGCCTTGGATGACCCGGGGTACGAACACCCCTCATCCGTACAGGTGCGGCGGACTCATGGTACGCCGCCCAGATCCAGCTCTCTCCCCCGGTCGCAGCCCCCCGACCTTCGGCGATATCCCCCACGTAGACGTCGGTGGGCCCGTCACCGCCGCGGTAAAGGCCCCACCGATGCCCAATTTCAAGAATGTACCCAAGCTGCACGCGGACATGAAACCGCGCGAGGTAGAGGAATGGGGACGCATGTGGCGACAGCAGTATACCATCTGGCGCAATCACCACAACTGGCAGCTGGCCACCAGCGATCTGATTCCGATTAACTCCTGTATGGACCCCTCGGTGTGAGCATCTTGAACTGTGAGAGCATCGCGTCCCAGTCATACCCGCAAACCTTGGCGGAACTGATGGACCGGTGCGTCGCAAGCTGGTGCCCCCAGATGCTACACTCCACGAGCGGATGGCCTTCAGCAAGCTGCGCCAGGGGACCACCCCATATCGCGAGTTTCTGTCTAAGTTCGAGTCCAGCGCCGCCTACCTGGCTGACATGACCTGGTACGAGTACAAGAGCAGGTTCATCGAGGCACTCTCCCGAGCTGCAGGACGAGGTATTCAAGCACTACGCTGATGTCCCTTGGGAAGAGTGGGACATCTTGAATATCCAGAGGTATCTCCTACAGGTGGCCGACGTAGTGGCTCGCGGGCGTGCCCCTCAGTGCGCCGTTTCTTCAGACCAGCTCCCCCGCGACGGGTGAATCAGATGTACTCCACTGATTTCGCCGGCGAGGAGGAGGACGAGTACCTCGACGACCCTGACGAGGGCTACACTGACCATGGCGTCAACGCGATCGACGCTAGCAAGGCGCGCTGCTTCATGTGCAGCGAGGTGGGGCACCTCAAGCGCGACTGCCCCAAGCTCCGGGGCAAGAACGCCAGTCGGGGCAGGAGAAGGGACCCAGTGTTCGTTTCTCCGGCCCGGCCTTCGGCAGCCGCCCCGACTCCTCCGGTCCTCGGGACCGACCCCGCAACGCGGGTGAGCGTGCGGCTCGCCTGCAGCACGCCAGACAGGTCCCGACGCAGTACCAGCAGCCGCGACCACCCGCGACCAGCTCTACCAAGGGTGTGTTGCGCGCGGTCAACGAGATTGAGGCGCGGCGACAGTCCTCCTCTTTCGGCCAACGCAGGCAGTGGCTGGCTACGAGTATGACGACGAGGAGGGGGCTGACGAAGAGGAGGAGGGGGGGGAAGAGGGCGGGCGGGCGAGGCGGCCTCCCGTCCCACCGCTCCTCGGGAGTAGTAGCCCTGCCCATGGGCTTGGGTCCCGGGGTAGGGGATAGGGTAGAAAAATCAGATGGTAGCCCAGACGCGGAGTCAACTAGAGTAGAGGTAGACGTCAATAACGTGGCCGCAGACGCGTCCACCCAACCGGCGGCGCGTGCATCTCAAGGAGATTCGCGGCATCTGTTTCTTTTCAGCGGAGGGTTACTGGTCCCTCCCACCGTCCTTGATCCGTATTTGAAGGAGAAAACGATCATGGACGTGAAGTTCCTGGTCGACACCGGCGCCTCCACGTCCTTCATCAACGAGGCCCTGGTGCGTCGGCTGGGCCTGGTACCACGACCACACCACGGCAGTGTATGTCACCTACTCAGACGGCCGGCGACACCAATCGCCGGGCCTAGCAGACATCAAGGGTGTGCTGCAGGGCACGCCGGTGGACCTGGTGGCGACTATTGCGCCGTTGGGCGCTGCCGACATCATCATTGGAGTGGACTGGCTGGACAAGCAGGATGTGGACATCAGTGTGCGCCGGCGGGTCGTTTGGTTTCCGGACGGTTCATTCTGGTGCGCAGACAGCGAGTATAGGGCACAGGCCGCTGAGGTCCATAACATTACACACGAGCGCTCGGCGGACGGGCCTCGACCAGCGTCCCAGATCTTGATGAGTAGCAAGACGCTGGCGCGCCAGCTCCGGAAGGGCAAGGAGTACGCGATGTACCGGATAGACCTGGACAGCACTCAGGCCCTGCTTAACGAGATTGGTGCCGGCTTCACACCGGACGAGCTGGCGCGGTTCAATGCCGTCCTGGAAAAGCGCACTGCTCTCTTCGCGGATCGCACCCCCCAGTTCCCTCCCAATCGATCGGTGTTACATCGTGTCCAGCTCCAAGAGGGTTCCGGGCCTACCGTGTCCCCCATGTACCGCATGGGCCCAGTCGAGCTGGTGGAGCTCAAGAAGATCCTCATTTCACTGCTCGACGCTGGGCTCATTGAACCCAGCAACAGCCCCTTCTCAGCGGGCGTGCTGCTCGTTCCCAAGCCAGGGGGCAAGTGGCGTCTGGTGACTGATTACCGGAAGCTGAACGCCATCACCATCAAGTCCCGGTATCCTCTACCGCGGATCGACGACATCTTCAACCGTGTCCAGGGGGCTACGTGTTTCACCGTCATCGACTGTGCGGACGGGTTTTGGCAGCTGCGCATCGCGCCAGAAGACTGCCACGAGACCGCGTTCGCTACGCCCTTCGGTCACTACCAGTTTCGGGTGGCGGCATGCAATGGGGCTGTGTAATTCGCCTGCGTCCTTCCAGATGCTGATGAATGACATCCTCCGTCCGGTGATGGGCACAGCCCACTTGCCGCAGGTCTCCCAGGACCTGGCGGACCCGCAGAAGGGGGCGCGCCCGCCCTGGACCTACAAGCGCACGTGCGCGCTGGCGTATCTGGACGACATCCTGGTGTACTCCAAGACGTTCGAGGAGCACCTGGAGGATGTGGACGCCGTGCTGCAGATCATGGAGGATGAGCACCTTTCGGCGCGGAAGGCCAAGGTGCGCGCCGGTCGCTGCGTGCCGTTTCTGGGCCATACCCTGTCCGCGGACGGCATCGCGACCGACCCTGAGAAGATTGAGTCCATCCAGCAATGGCCTGTCCCTACGGACGTGAAAGGGGTGCGCAGTTTCCTGGGATTGGCATCTTACTACCGACGGTTCATCCCGCGGTTTGCCACCATCGCCGCCCCGATCAACGCTCTTCTCAAGAAGGGTACCCCGTTCCTTTGGGCTGAGCAGTGCCAACAGGCCTTCGAGGCGCTTAAGCGCCACCTCACCACAGCGCCAGTCCTTGTCCTGCCGGATCCGGCCCTTCCTTTCGTCGTGGCCACGGACGCCAGTAAGGTGGCCATTGGGGGTGTTCTCCTGCAGGACCAAGGCAAGGGCCTTCAGCCCATCGAGTACATCTCACGCACGATGATTCCGGCGGAGCGGAATTATCCAGTGCATCAGCAGGAACTCCTGGCAGTAGTCTACAGCTGCCACTCGTGGCGTCATCATCTCTTGGGGGCCCAGTTTTCGGTGGCCATCAGTGAGCAGGGGGATCTCGACCCCCATCGCCTGGTGATCCACACGGACCACCGGCCGCTCACCCACCTCCTGGTGCAGCCCAACTTGACGCCCCGCCAGGCGCGGAGGATGGAGTACCTGTCACAGTTTGCGCCGTTCAAGATCCAATATGTCAAGGGCGCGGACAATGTGGTGCCCAACGCCCTCTCGCGACGGGCGGACTATTGGTTCTACGAGGACATGGACGTGCTGCATACCACCTGTGTCCCAGTGGCCGCCCCGGGGACCGCCTATGGTGTGGAACCACGGTCTCCCCAGGCCCGCCACTTGTTTCATCTTGGGCACACCACCATGGATAACTTGTCACCCCTCCCGGAGGAGACGGTCCAACCAAGCGCCCACGAGGACGTGGACACCCCCGGGGAGGGGGAGGGGTCGCATGCGCGCGTGCCCCTTATGTAGTCATGTGGTACCGCCCCAGGGAATTTTTCAGCTTCAGCCGCTCGGCCCTCCCACAGTCTTCTCAGAATTCGTCAACCAGGCGGGTACGGATGCGGCAGAACCGGCTGCGGACGCGTTCACAGTCACGTCGGACTTGGAGATGCTGATCAGCCGTTTCACGATCACGGAGGAAGCAGCACTTGAAGCCATCCGGGCACATCCCCAGCAGATGGGGGCCTATCCTTGCAAGTTCCAGGAGGGACGCCTGTTCGTGAGGCTGCCCCCAGCCGGAGGAATGGCGGCTGTATGTTCCTGAGCTTTGTAGGGCTGAGGGGATTCACAAGTGGTCGCTCAATTTCACAAATTTTACTCAATTTTTCCAAATGTTATTGAATGCTTGTATTTGTCAATGAAGTAGGTGTCATTCACCATGAGGACCATGAAATTAGACCACCTAAACAAATTGGGCTCATTCTGAGCTCAAATGGTGACATGTGCTAGTATGAATATGCAGCTTTTCGCCATTTTCACATGTATTCTTCAAAAAACAAATAGGAATCATGATCAAATGAACTCATATCAAGCTGGATTCTTGCAAGCAACATTTAGACCATGAAACTGGACCACCTACAAAAATTGGGCTCATTCTGAGCTCAAATGGTAAGGCATCATCCAAGGACTAGCTAGGATCTACGGGTGTCATTGGCATGGCACAGCTCTGGGCTGACAGTTCTGACATGCACCTCTTTCTTAACAGTCCATCATGAATATACAATAAGTATGTACTAAGACATCAGCTTATGTAAGCACATCACAGCTGTCTCACTTAATAATACTTCAGTTTCATTTAGTCAAAGCTTAACTAGTAAACCAGTCATTGCTAATGGTCCAGTCATTGGAGAAGCTTGGCCACTGCTGCGACGGGGGCCGGCACCATAGTTGGGGAAAGATGACAAGGATGACGGCACCCACGTGGTCCCCGGACGCCATCGTGGCATAGGCGTCGTGTTCCCAGACGCGGCCAGTGTCGCAATTGAATTGAGTGCAGCAACCGCCACAGAGACCGTGCCAGATAAGGGATCAACGGATGGGAGCCGGCGTCCGCCCACCTGTACAACACCAAGCACATCAAGGTTAGCATGCCTTAGGGCACGGTACGGAGGAAAAATCCTCCAACAAACCAAACAAACATATCCTATATACTGCTCCAACATGAATCTATTCACAAAGGAATATTATGTTTCCAAAATAGGAAAGGACATACCTGCATGGGAAGTTGCATCTGAGCCAGCATTTGCTGCACTTGAGCCATGGGCGCTAGTTCGGCGTCCCCGTCAATTACTCGTGGAGTCATTGTAGCGGCAGGGAGTGGGAGGCGGTAGTGTTGCTGTTGCTGCAGCAGCTGCTGCAGCTGCAGCAGCACCAGCTGTTGCGGCTGTTGCTGCGGCTGCTGCTGCTGCAACAGCTGCAGCAGCTGCTGCAGCAGTTGCTGCTGCTGCTGCGGCGGCGGCGGCGGCGGCGGCTGCAGCACGGGCTGCTGCTGCTGCTGCGGCGGCTCCTGCTGCAATAGCTGCAGCAGCTGCTGCAGCAGTTGCTGCTGCTGCTGCGGCGGCGGCTGCAGCAGATGCTGCTGCGGCGGTGGCTGCTGCTGCTGCGACTGCTGCTGCTGCTGCTGCTGTGGCGGCGGCGGTGGCGGCGGCGGCTGCTGCTGCTGCTGCGGCTGCTGCTGCTGCTGGTGGAGCAGCAGTTGCCACTGCTTCTGACTTTCCAGCATCTGGCGTTGCAGCTGCTGAAGCTCCGCGTTGTGCTGCTTGTGCTGCTCCGCGAGAGTGCGGCGCAACTTCGCTACTTGCCCATCGCGGGGTGCCAGCTGCATGTCAGGTTCTTCATCCGACTCGTCCTCGCGTACATATACCGAGGGAGGCCTCTTGCTGCTCCTGCCACTCGCCCTGGCTTCGCTGCTCGGCTTGACTGCTTGATCACCGCACTTGGGCTCTGCCTTGGGCTGGCTGTCCGCCTTCACACGCTTGGAAGAGCGTGTGGGGGCAACCTGCAGCTGCGGCTCTGGCACACTCTTGTTAGCGCGAGGTTGATAGGAAGTGACAGGTGTCTTGCGGTTTGGCATGTCCTTTACCAAGTCAAACTTGACTGCCTCAGCGCCTTTGCCAGTGTAGATCAAGCCACCAGAGATGGCCCGAAGCGCCGCCAGACCTGCGCTTGGCAGGTATTCGCACACAGCATCTAGCCGGTCGCGCAGGACGGTCAGGTTGCCAACCCTGGCGACAACGCCATCCTGTATCAAGACGGGCCGGAGGGCATGGGATTGTTGAGCCCAGGTCACGTAATATGCTGGGGGATCAGGCGTCAGCTTGACCACCCCGCTCTTGACAGCCCCCTCTATAAGGTCCTTTCTTGCGTATGGCGTGTTTGCCAGGAAGATCCCCGCCACTCCGGAATACACATGAAAACCAAGAATTACCTTGGGGAAGAGGGGTTTGCCGAGCTCTTTATGAGAGATGGCGACGCGAATCAATTGTCCTACACGGACATCGCCAGGGGAGGGGACACCATCAGGGGAGGGAGGCCACGACAGAAACGCTGGAGCTTCCAAGGAAAGCTGGTCCCCCGACTTGAGATTTGCAGCATCAAAGCTGGCACGCCGTGCTGCACTGCTAGCGCTGGGCATGGCAGCTGCTGGGTGGCCGCCCCTGGGCTGGGCGTCGTCTGCATGTGATGCTTCGCAGGTGGGGGGAGGCGGGGAGTCGGGGGGTGGGGGCAGGGAGTCCGGTAAGTCATCATCGACCATGACACCCGCGCTCGACTTGTCACCACTCGATGGCACGCCCTTGCTGGCATCAGTTGAAAGCACGCCCTTGCTGGCATCAGTTGAAAGCACGCCCTTGCTGGCATAAGTTGACGGCGCCTCCTTGCTGGCATCAGTTGACGGCACCTCCTTGCTGGCATCTGATTCCGCGTCGGCATGGGCGTCGGCACCCGGAAACACTAGCTTCCTGCCGGGAGCCTTTGGATGTCCTTTCTCCCAATCCTCCACCTCCTTGCATCCGGAATCCTCCAGCAACATCTTACGGTCGTCGTCGGTTTTCGGAATGAACTTGTTAGCAGCGGACCCCAGGGCCGGGGGGGAGTGCCGAGCTCATGATGACCGTTCGAACCCGAAGCTTGGAGATTGGCAACTTTCACGCCACCGGGGTCACGGCATCCTGGGCACCACCACTCCTCCCCATTTTTATTCCCGTCAATTGCCTTGACGCAGATCGCGTGAGCAAATAGGTTGCAGCTTTCACCATTTCGGCCCCGACAGTTGTTGTCTGCCCCATCGGCATGGCCTAAGAGGCAAACACCCGCAGTTTGTCCATAACACAGTCGTTCTGCCCGCAGCCTCTCTGTTTCACTCAGATACTCCGCCATATCCCCTACAATTTAGCGGACGACGAACTTCATCGTCGACGACGTCATAGGCTGGCACGTTCTCGTTGTGTTCGTGCGCGCATGCCCTGCAGTGTTTTCTTGGCAGACTAGTGCACGCACCTCCACCCGCGCGCGCGCAAACACGGCGGTCAGTGTGCTTTGTTCATTCAAAAATCATGGGCATTCATTGACAATCCTCGAGGTTCGTGCAGTCTGAATTTCGTACAACGGTAGTATGAAGTTCAGACTGGACGGGCAGTCTCGGGTCTTCGATGAATGAATTCCAGTGAATGCAAGATGAATTGCCGAGACCGACCTGTTAGCAAGGAAATTCGTCCTTTTCGTATGTTCAGACTGGACGGGCAGTCTCGGGGCTTCGATGAGTGAATTCCAGTGAATGCAAGATGAATTGCCGAGACCGACCTGTTAGCAAGGAAATTCAAGTCCTTTTCGTATGTTCAGACTGGACGGGCAGTCTCGGGGCTTCGATGAGTGAATTCCAGTGAATGCAAGATGAATTGCCGAGACCGACCTGTTAGCAAGGAAATTCAAGTCCTTTTCGTATGTTCAGACTGGACGGGCAGTCTCGGGGCTTCGATGAGTGAATTCCAGTGAATGCAAGATGAATTGCCGAGACCGACCTGTTAGCAAGGAAATTCAAGTCCTTTTCGTATGTTCAGACTGGACGGGCAGTCTCGGGGCTTCGATGAATGAATTCCAGTGAATGCAAGATGAATTGCCGAGACCGACCTGTTAGCAAGGAAATTCAAGTCCTTTTCGTATGTGCGCGAAACATGAGGGGTGGGAAAACGGAATAAGCACAGAAAACGGAATCAGCGATGGCGGAGAAGACGGCGATGGCACTTTTCAAATCGCATGTCATGGACGTGCACGAGCCGGAATGGTTGGTGGGGACCCCGGTATGCAAGATATTTTCAGGCCCAAACTCAGGGGAGAAGCGGTATCATGCCCATGTGACGGCGTTTAATAAGGAGCACAACATGGTCCATGTGCTCTACACAGACGGGGACGATGAAATAGTAGGGTTAGATGAGGTGCGAGCTGCGCTTTGCGCATGCCCAGGTGTAGAGTTACCCAATCTGCCACCCGACTCGACTGCGCGAGGTTAGGCGGAGATAGTAGAGTGCGTTCGGATCGAAGCAGGTCGCACACCGGGGCACGGCTAGCAAGCAAGCGAAGGCGACCCCGCGCCACAAGCGCCGCCCTCCCCACATAATTGATGACTCAGACTCAGACTAGCCTTATTGATGTGAGTTTAAATTTTTCAGTTTTAGATCCCAGCGTGCAACATACAGGGATGAAAAGCACTTTAACATGTATTATTGTGCTCTGCGACTCCCCAATAGGAGCGCGTGTTTTATCAATGAATTATTTAATTAATAATTTTTTCAGTTGGAAATGACGTCAAAACTGGGCTGAGTTTAAATGTTACTTATATATATATACTGTCCTGAGCCAGTAGACATCGCGCCTTACGCGGATCCGCGCTTTTTACGTTTCAGTTCAGACAACTGGTCTCAGACATGCACGGGGCTCGGCGTGCCATGCTTCCACGTTTGTTGTCTCTTTTCAGACAACTGGTCTCAGACATGCACGGGGCTCGGCGTGCCATGCTGCCACGTTTGTTGTCTCTTTTCAGACAACTGGTCTCAGACATGCACGGGGCTCAGCGTGCCAATGCTTCAGTCCACGTTTGTTGTCTCTTTTCATATACTGTCACATGTCACCATTTGAGCTCAGATCGAATGAGCCCAATTTTTGTAGGTGGTCTAGTATTATGGTTTAAATGTTGCTTGCAAGAATCCAGCTTGATATGAGTTCATTTGGTCATGATTCCTATTTGTTTCATGTAAGAAACCGGTGCAAATGGCGTAAAACTGCATATTCATACTGTCACATGTCACCATTTGAGCTCATAATGAGCCCAATTTTTGTAGGTGGTGTAGTATTATGGTTTAAATGTAGCTTGCAAGAATCCAGCTGGATATGAGTTCATTGGTTCATGATTCCTATTTGTTTCATGTAAGAAACCGGTGCAAATGACAAAAGGTTGCATATTTATACTGTCACATGTCACCATTTGAGCTCATAATGAGCCCAATTTTTGTAGGTGGTCTAGTATTATGGTTTAAATGTAGCTTGCAAGAATCCAGCTCGATATGAGCTCATTTGGTCATGATTCCTATTTATTTCGTGTAAGAAAACGATGAAAATGGCGTAAAACTGCATATTTATACTGTCACATGTCACCATTTGAGCTCATAATGAGCCCAATTTTTGTAGGTGGTGTAGTATTATGGTTTAAATGTTGCTTGCAAGAATCCTGGCAGCTCGATATGAGTTCATTTGGTCATGATTCCTATTTGTTTCATGTAAGAAACCGGTGCAAATGACGAAAAGCTGCATATTTACACTGTACGTCACATGTCACCATTTGAGCTCAGAATGAGCCCAATTTTTGTAGGCGGTCTAGTTTTATGGTCTAAATGGTGCTTGCAAGAATCCAGCTTGAATTAGCATGAAATCTGAAAGAATTGGTTTTACTCATTCGGTGACTTGTGAAATTGAGCGACCACTTGTGAATCCCCTCGCTGCCTTGCTTCACGAGCTCCATGATTCTCTTCTGGGCGGACATCAGGGAAGTCACCGTCTCCTTCCCCGGGCACGTAAGCACTTCTACTGGCCAGCAGTGATTGGCCATACGCCGTATTATACGCCGTATGAAGCGTATTATACGCGATACGCACGCGGCGCGTATGAAAATGGGGTACTTTCATACGCAAACGCGTATTTTTGCGTATTTTTGCGTATTTTCGCGTATTTTTGGCATATTTTTGGCTTACGAGGTGGGTGCATTTGCTTGCCTAGACTGCGGCGCGCCGACCTGTAGTAGGAACAAATAATTGCGTGATGAGCTAGCTAGTGTATAGTGCACTAAAGCTAAAAGCGCGTTCATTGTGACTTGTGAAGGCGGGAAGGTGAAGGCGGGAAGGCTGAAGATTCATCATCAAGAAGGTGATAAGCAACAGTATATTTGGAATAAACGTACACCTATTTATCTGGATCAAGAAGGTGATAAGGTGTGCCAGCAACGTCGTGGTCGTCTGGCACCTATATCGTAGCATATCGACATCCAGGCATGGCTGACACGAATGAGTCAATGGAACACGATGATGATGTGCGGCCCGATGAAGAAGAGGCCACATCCGAAACTGTCTGGACATACATTAGCAAAGAGCGCATCCTCAAGAATGGGCAGCAGACAAATAACTACTACATGGATGATGGAGTACTCCGTTACAGGCTGCTGGTCGAGCAGGCGGAGAAGGAAAGCAATACCAGGAAGAGGAAGGCGACTAGTAGTGACGCCAAGAAGCAGGCTGATGTGCGGGCGGCACTTAAAGACAGGCTTGCAGACGTTGTAGAAACCGACGCCTTTAACTGGGTGTCCGCTCATGCCAGCAACACCTCGGGCGCGCTGCTGGGGCGGCTGGGCCAAGCGGATCATCAAAGGGCCAATCCACCGACGGTAATTTGCCCGCACCTTTTGGGCTAGCTCAGCAAAGAGCAGCTGGACGAGGAGCTGTGCGAAGTGCATTCATTTGCGCCTTTCAATGCCATCGACGCCCTTCAATGTCATCGACACCTTGGGGCAATTTATAGTGCATGCATATCTTGAGTTCTACATATCTATTATCCTTTCCAGTGAGTTGTGCATTGATACTGGTATTGATACTTAGTTGCATGTTGTCTCGATTTTGAAGAGAAACTATCAAGTTAGACCGTTAGTAGAAACTATGCTTGTATTTAGGTAGTGATGGCAATGCCAAGGTCATGCTATATATGTCATGTATAGGCAAAAGGTATGGAAAAACAACAGCAGACTATGCTTGGTTGCTCAGAATGTTGAAAACCCCTCAAAATCATGCCAAAAAAGGGGTTTTCAACGGTTAGCGTACGATCAGCGTATAATACATTATACACCGCGTATTATACATTATACACCTGGGGCCGCGTACGACGCGTATTGCGTATGGCCAATCACTGCTGGCCAGGGATGAAGGAGTATATCGAGACGTATGTGCGCCAGTGCCCCTCGTGTCAGATCATGAAGTCCAGGAACACGGGCTCTCAGGCCGTCCCCAAGACGCTGCCGGATCCTATGGGTCCTTGGGATTCTATCATGATGGACTTCATCGGCCCGTTTAAGAAGACGAAGAACGGCAACAGCATGGTCTTGGTGTTCGTGGACCGCCTGACGCGCATGTGTCACCTGGCTCCGTGTCCGGTCGACCTCACAGCGGAGGAGTGCGCCAAGATATACCTGACGCACGTGTTTCGGTTTCACGGGCTCAGCCGGCAGTTCATCTCTGACCGCGACAAGCTCTTCACGGCCAAATTCTGGCAGGAGTTTTTCGAGCAACTGGGCACCAAGGTGTCGCTGGGCACGGCCTACCACAGCTCGTCGTCGCACCTGGTGGAGCGGTTGAACCGCACGGTGCAAGAGACCATGCGACACTACACCGACACGGTGGGCAGCAATTGGGAAGAACTTCTGGGCTTGGTGGAGTTTTCCCTGAACAATGCCCCCCAGGCCGCCCATGGGTTTACCCCCTTTTTCCTCAACTCCGGCCGACACCCCCTCACACCGCTCGACTTGCTTGGGAGCCACGAACTTGGAGAGGATCAGGTCAAGCTGGATACCCTGCAGGGGGTTGAGCGGTTGCTGCAGCGGATGCACCAGGCGCATAACAGCGCGGTTCAGGGCTATCGTGCAGCGGCAGCGCGGTATCTGGAGAGGACAGCCGGCAAGCGGGATCACCGGACGCCGTCCATCGAGGTGGGCGATTGGGTCCTGGTGGAGGGCCCGCAGATCGGGCGATTTTCGCACAAGGTGGAGAAGGAGCTGAAGACTAAGCTCCGACCCATGTTCCTGGGACCCTACAAGGTCCTCACCAAGTTCGATGATGTCATGTTCCAGGTGGACATACCAGTGTCCTGGAACCTCACGTCCAACCGTTTCCACCGTGACCAGCTCAAGTTGTATCACCAGAATACCATCCAGGGCAGGGTCAATCCCCCAGCCCCACTGGAATTCAATCCGGACACGGGGGAACAGGAGGACGAGGTGGCCGCAATCGTGGGTCACCGGGATGTCAAACGGGGACGAGGGGTCCAGCGACAATATCGGGTGCGATGGCGATTCGCTCAACACGAGTCTGAGGACTCCTGGCGCACCGCTACCGAGTTAGCGGGGTGCGCCCGCTTACTAGAAGCATACAGGGAGACGCACCAGTTGCGTTAGCAGACCACATCCGGTAGGGTGTAGGGTGAGGGTAGTGCGTGAGCCAGGTATTAGGTACACGCCGACTAACGCCCTGGCATCTTGTGTGTGGGCTGTGCAGGGGGACGCCGCGGAGGCGCTTCCCAGAGGGCCAGACTTCCGTCGGCGCCGTGGAGGCTGCCGACGCAGGATTCCGGGATGCAGATGGGGAGTCCAGTGAGGGAGATTTGGTCGACATGGATATACCCGACGACCCTGAGGTCCCAGAACCGGAAGTGGGGGCGAGGACGCAGATAGCTCGTGGAGAGCCTGCGGTCCGAAGGGTGCACCAGGGGCCGGGGGCTCGAGAGAGGGTGGCGGACAGACGGGGCCCTCATCTAGTCGCGAGCGCCGGCAAGAAACATCGTCATGCAAGGCCCGGAGCACCGGACACGCGTACGTTGCAACTGGTAAAGGAGCTGAACGAGGAGACGTTCAATCCCCGGGTGTTCTTGCGTGACTACGGTCGGGAGGGGGAAGCCCTGTTGGAACGACGACGGCGTCGCCGTAATCAGATGCCGTCGGACCTCCGCGCTGATTCTATTATGGCGCGGGTCGGCCCTGTGCAGATGGAGGCTTTTCGAGGGTTCGTGTGGCGCAACGTGAGGTTCCGGGTCGAGACCCGCACTGCTGCACGCAACGGCGTGGTGGTCGGGACCGAGTGGGAAACACATGAGCGGGAGTGCTCCTGTCACGAGTGCATGAACACGCTGGAAGCGGGTATGGCATTCCCACGGCTCCTTCTCCTCTTACTTCCACCCCCAGTGCGGAAGCTGCTGGAATACCACTTTCCCCGGTACCTTCCGCCAGAGGGGGCGCTACGGGGTGAAAAATGTCTGCGAGAAGGGCAGTATTCGTTACGGCAGGCGCTGGATCGCATCGTGGCTATGGATGATGAGGACCAGGACGATGGGAGTGAGGGGTATGACTCCGGTTCCGACGACCATCCTCCACGCCCTCCTTCTCGTTCCCCTCCGCGGGATCAGTCCTCTCGGGGCTCCCAGGGGAGCGGCGGAAGAAGCCGTCCTGTGCCTCGTTATGAGGCGCCTCCGCCGGCGACGGGCTGGGGGCGACCTTCAGGACGCGAGACGCGGAGTCTAGCTTCCGAGGGCTACCGGATGGGGTGGGGGCAGTCAAACCGCCCCTCGACGGGCCCCGGAGTGGCCGGCACGTCGTCGCTCGCCATCACCGCCCACCCGCTCGCGTTCCCGCTCGGACTCCGGGACCGATGTACGCCCCGCTCGCCAAGCGTCACCACCACCTCGCCGACCAGAGGATCGGCAATGGGAGCGCACGTGGGGGTCGCGGTGGAGTTGGAGCGAGAGCGAGAGAACCGGCGACGGCGAACGGATACGACAGAGACCGCGGTGGCCAGGACGAACGGCCGGCTAGAGAGGAGCCGGTTGATGAGGTTCCCGCTGGCACCCCGCCGATGCGGGCCAAGGAGAGCCTACCTTCCATGTCTCCCTGGAGCCCGCTCCCGAGCGGAAGAGGTTCCACCGGAGCCTAACTTCTTGGTCTCCTTGGAGCCACGTCCCCGGCCTGCCCAGGCCGAATCGTCGATGTCACGTCCTGCGGAGGGACCCAGCAGACCCACCACCTCGGATCGACACTCGCACCTTCCCGCGGAGGGACCGTGCTTACCTACCGTACGGAATGCCGCGGAGGGTCCCAGCGTGACGGGTGTCATGGTGCCGGCGGAACCCGTGGTTACCATTGAGACGCTCGTGGCAGCGGTGCAATCAGGGCAGGGTCTCATACAGCGGATGCTGGACCAGCTCGGGCGCCAGGGCGATCACTCAGTCGCCACCTCAGTAGGCTACGAGGCCGCTTCCCGGGCAGCCTCACACGAGGAGTGGTCGATGGGGGACTTCATACGGACAATTCCGGGAGGACCGTAAGACATGGTGGGCCGGGGCCTCGAACGGAGAAGTTGTGTGTGGTGTTCGAGGGACCTTTGTCTCGGTCCCTCCCGGCATGCACCTGCCCGCCCCTTTGGTTTTTCAAGCGGGTCCTTGGTGCGCGGTTGACCGTGGTGCTTACTGGGAACAATTAGAAATCACCTTCTTCCCACAGGCGCCGCTGCCCTTGCCGCAACCCGACGACCTTCGTTTTCCCCGGACGGTGGGCCACACGGTGCGGTTCGGTACCGAGGTTTTTGGTGGGATTGGAAATATCAGGTGGATGGAGTGGGGCACGTGGTTACGCCGCCCAAGGTGGCCCCGGCGGAAGGGCGTGCCTTTCTGGAACGGGTAGTGCCGGACATTGTAGGGGCCCCCAGGGCGACCATCCTTGAGGATCACGTGCGCACCGAGGTTTTCATGATGGGGGTGAAGTTTGTTCGTGATCACCGCTGTGGGGTGGCGGATTGGTCGGCACTGACCCTTCTCTTTACCCACCCCCAGTATCTCGCTGGGTTCCTGACCATGTGGCCCCGGGGCACGTGGGTGGAGCTGTCCAGGTTGGGTCGGCAGAAGACGTCCCCATATCAGATCGCCTTCGAGGTGGACTTATGTGCGCATCCAGGGGCGATGACCCATATTATGACCCCCGTGGGGCGACGGGCTCTCCTTGAGGCCCAGCAGCAGCGGCGGACTACTAGCGGCGGACGCTAGAGTAAATAGTTCAGTTTCGGGATGGATAGCGGAGTCCAATCCCCAGAGTTTTGGCTACTACGTCAGGGTTGGGCTTGTGTATCAACCTCTAGAGGAACTGGTATTACTGACCTGTGGTGAACCGAGGTCGGGACATAGTACTCTTATAGTAGTCTTGTTTTGTGATCCTATTCTATCTTTGTACGGTAGGGACTACCGACCCCCGTGGGGGGGAGGAGTGTTACGTCCCGGCCCTTTAGGTCGGACGTAACAATGGAATAAATTACTAAGGCCTTGTGGCCGTTGTACTGAGTTTTATGGACATTGGCTATTGTGTGAATTGGACTAGTTATTTTGGTCCTAGGTTGTCCTTTTAGGGGCCGGTGCTGTGGCGCCGCGCCCGTTCTGAGTCTGTCCGTAGTTCTAGGCGTGGATCCTGTAGTTGAGGGTCGATGTCGGCCCGGATCCTACGTGGAATGATTGGCTTGGATTGTTCCAGGGAAATTGGCGTGTATCTGCGCCGCAATCAACCTAGGTTAAATTGGTCCGAGGACGAGAGTCTCGTCCTCTTGGTTTGATGAATGATAAGTGCGAATACGCCTACACATTGAGCCCGGGGCAATTATCCATTTGTATTTGGTGTTGCTAGCCATTATGAGTGTGTACTAATTAGCTTGGCATCAAGCCGTGATGCCAGACATCTCACGACTCACGTCGTGAAGCGCAACCTACTTTAGGCTACCTTGAATTATTCCTAATTCCGGCAAGAAGGGTCTTTCGCTACGTAGCTCAGGCTAGGTGTGTCTGGGCTGGGACGTAACTGTACGTATAGTGTCAACCCCCTCTGCTAACGTTAGTGCCCGCGCCCCTTTACTAACGTTAGTGCTCGTGCCCCTCTGCTAACGTTAGTGCCCCCCCCCTCTACTATAATTATTTCCCCCCTATGCTAATAAACTTTAATTCCCACACCCCCTCTGCTATCGTTAGTGCCCGTGCCCCTTTACTAACGTTAGTGCCCAGCCCCCTCTGCTAATGTTAGTGCCTGTGCCCCTTTACTAACGTTAGTGCCCAGCCCCCTCTGCTAACGTTAGTGCCCGTGCCCCTTTACTAACGTTAGTGCCCAGCCCCCTCTGCTAACGTTAGTGCCCGTGCCCCTTCACTAACGTTAGTGCCCGTGCCCCTCTGCTAACGTTATTCCCGAGCCCCCTCTGCTATCGCTAATTCCCGTGCCCCTTTATATTTGGACCAGGAACACATCCCACAACTAGGCTCGACTATCCCACAACCAGGAACGTGTATCCCACAACCAGGAACGTGTTTCCCACAACCAGGAACGTGTTTCCCACAACCAGGAACGTGTTTCCCACAACCAGGAACGTGTTTCCCACAACCAGGAACGTGTTTCCCACAACCAGGAACGTGTTTCCCACAACCAGGAACGTGTATCCCACAACCAGGAACGTGTTTCCCACAACCAGGAACCTGTATCCCACAACCAGGAACGTGTATCCCACAACCAGGAACAAGTATCCCACAACCAGGAACGACTATCCCACAACCAGGAACGTGTTTCCCACAACCAGGAACGTGTTTCCCACAACCAGGAACAAGTATCCCACAACCAGGAACGTGTATCCCACAACCAGGAACAAGTATCCCACAACCAGGAACAAGTATCCTACAACCAGGAACGTGTATCCCACAACCAGGAACGTGTATCCCACAACCAGGAACGTGTTTCCCACAACCAGGAACAAGTATCCCACAACCAGGAACGACTATCCCACAACCAGGAACAGGTATCCCACAACCAGGAACAAGTATCCCACAACCAGGAACAAGTATCCTACAACCAGGAACGTGCATCCCACAACCAGGAACGTGTATCCCACAACCAGGAACGTGTTTCCCACAACCAGGAACGTGTATCCCACAACCAGTCGCGCAGTCGGTCTGAATGACTGGCATTATAACGAGCGTCATATTCGTCTCCGGCTTGGCAGTGCCGTCATCCTGCATACAAAAAGAACATTGGAGCCAGCACTTTCCCGCGGGTTGTAGCCGATATTCCTCCATGCAGCGATATTCACCAATGCGCTATCAATAAACAAGTCGACACCATCCGGTATGTAAAAAAAGCACGCTGCTGGCCACGACGGTCACGGCGATGATGAACGACAATAACAAGAACGCCTAATAGCAGGCGTCATACAAACTAGAACAGACTGGAACAACTACTTACCCGGTCGTCTGTGATCTTGACGTAGAGCCTGGTTTACAAGGAAGCGAGGGAAACCGGGCACTATGAGCACCCCTACTTAACCCACATAATGAAGGTTAGGAATCCTCCCCATCATGCTAACCATAGATTGGTGATACGCCCCATGCTACAAATACGATAGCCCAGCAACGACTACTTGCGGCCATCACCTTGTCCAGTTCTGGCTGGCTGTGCGGCGGTAATTTTACCAAGTTTAAAAATGTTACGCCGCACCAGTCTGTGCTTTTTTTGACGTAGTACCAGTGTAGTGTAGAAATCTGCCAAAAGAGCAGACGCCCAAAGCCAACTTCCAAGACGCCCAACAGGGGGGGTGTCCAAAAACAAGAAAATTTACACGACGCTGGATTCGAGTAGATCTCGCGAAAACAAGCATGTTTGCCACTGGTCGCAACCCCAGGGGCCGGGGGTCTCTAGGTTAGAAGTTACAGAGCCTCAAAAACCGTTAACTTAAAGGGTAGGTAGGTAGGGTGCCGGGCCGATATGGGTTTTTTACAACAAAACACTTGGATTTCTGCTAGCTCCCTGTATGGTCGGAATTTTGAAACGGTTTGACGGACAAACTGATAGCACTTGGCGAGCTGAACCCAAATCTGCAGTCAAATTTTTGGCAGGTACCATAGAGGGGGGGGGGTGCCCGCAAGATGGTGCTGCCCCTAGGCACGGAAGTATGCTGCCGTCTGCCACCACTACAAGGCTTCGGCTATCCAGCGCCGTGCCGTGCCAGTATCGCGTCGCGCCGGCCAATCACCCATTTTAGAAAACCGGAATTTTCCCATACACCAATATGCTCAAACGGTAGAGCTCGCGGAGCTGATCATTTTGCTCCCTAGGTCGACCCCTATAACCCTTGGGACCTCAGGGTTTTGCTAGGTATAGCGCCTACGTGCTACAGGTAGGTAGGTAGGTAGGTAGGTAGGTAGGGTCCAAGGGCCAACTTTTGGAAAATTTCAGCGTATGTGTCTGATATTTTTGTTTCGGACACCCCCCATGCGCCCAAAGCCAAATTCCAAGACGCCCAAAGCCCAAACGCGGGCGAGTCTGGCGCGGCGCGCCTGTCCTGGAGGCCATTGGGCGCCGGAATAAGAAATCCCTGTCTACTACCCGCCACCTGGCAGTGTGGGCACCTCCCGCCGTATCAGGTGTCTGATTCTGGGCTTTCCACGCGGGGCATCCATCGTTTGCCGTACTCAACCTCATTAGTTGTCACCGTCCGCTCTACGTCATGTGGCCACGCAAGTGCCACAGGCTGTCTCCACCCACAAGCAGATTCGCACGTTGCCGCAGGACGCGACGGGCGCCTTGCTTCCGTGTTCGCTAGCATTGGCCCACGTCATCTTAATCGCGCGCCAACATCCAATTTAGTATGTAATCGCGAGACGCGAAGTGTCTGTGAGCTTAGTGGGCGTTGAAAACGACCGTAATACGCCATACCTCGGCCTACATTTGCCGTTGAGCGTGCGAGGCGCGTGCTGGCTGTTGGCTGTACCATTTTCGGGGATACCCGTTGCTCAGGGCAGTTCACTTTCGTGGAGGTCGCGTGGTTGGCAGGTTTCGTGCTAGGTTAGCCAGGGTATAGCCGTTATCCTGCGCCAGTGCCGACCAGCCAGCCTCAGGACGCTGAATGCCTACTGGAGCTGGCAACCTGTGCTGATTGCCATAGTTAGTTATGATGGCCGAGGTGGCAAGGGCGAAGCATGCGGCTGGGATGTCCCAAAAGGCACAATCCATCGAGCAGGTCTGTAGATGTTGCTCTAACAAATTGGACTGCCCGTATTTTTTGCAGGATCGTGCTGTTGCGAACGACTCATTTTCAAGCTGTTCGCACGCTCCGTTAGCTCATTTCATGCGCGGTATACCTGCTGATGACCGCTTGCACCAAATTTCCCTCACCAGACCTCCGGAAGCGGGCACAATCAGGAATGCACGACGGAGACACGAGCTGACGCATCTGCTGGGGTTCAAGCTCAGGAGGAGCCTGTGGAGGTCCTCATTGTCGGCGCGGGAGTCGCTGGCTGCTCACTGGCTTATACCCTTGGCAAGGTTTGTTGTATTAGACCCGGCTGCCTTGTCGAAGCGCTCCCTCGTTGCCCTCTATCTATCCCTCGTTGCCCCCAATCGTGACAGCGGCGATGACGGCGCGCGTCACATTGGGTGTTACAGTAGCAATACGACAGATCGTATGGGTCAATTTCACACACGCGTCAGCTCATCCTGGAGGCCATTTTATTTTACTACGGCACATTGCTGCTAGTTTGGGTTAGGCCGAAGCTGTCGATAGAGGGCACCGTCCCTTAGGTTGTTTGGGCATGCATAGGTGGGCATAACAGGGGCTGATGTGCTGTTGCAGCCCCCAGGTGTTTCCACTCTGCTGCCTCTTATGCATGGTGGAGAATCGGCGCCACAGTTACTCAATGAGACAGTGTGGCAGTGCTAGTTTTGGGTTTCTGGAAAACCTTTTTGTTTTGGATATGGATTTCTGGAAGGCCCAGCCTGTTTCTATCTGTTTGAGGTTTGCTCAAGTAAAAAAAGGCTTTGTCGACCACACGAAAAATGGCTCCAGCCTTTGCAGTTTGGCCTATCAAGGAAACGGGTGCAGCAAATCCAGGCACAAATTGATAATGAGAAAGCATCATACAGCTCGGAAACTTGCAGTAGCACCTGTAAATCCCTGTTCCTACATAGGTGTAATTTTAATTGCTTGGGCTCCCTCCCCACCACCCCCGCCCCTTGGTTCCCCGGTTTCTTACCCTCCTGCCAAAAACAACATGCGCAGCAAGGGCGCAAGGGGTGCTGGCGATTTGGATCCTGCCCTGCCCTGCCCTGCCCTGCCCTGCCCTGCCCTGCCCTGCCCTGCCCTGCCCTGCCCTGCCCTGCCCTGCCCTGCCCTGCCCTGCCCTGCCCTGCCCTGCCCTGCCCTGCCCTGCCCTGCCCTGCCCTGCCCTGCCCTGCCCTGCCCTGCCCTGCCCTGCCCTGCCCTGCCCTACCCTACCCTACCCTGCCCTGCCCTGCCCCTCCCCTGCTTGTGCCCCGCCTTATGTTTGCACGCATTAAACACCCCACCCACACAGCAACGCCGCAAGGTGCTGGTTTATTGGCCTGTTGGAAACTAGTAGCCCTGCCTTACCATGGCACGCATCCTCTCACAGTAGTGCCTTGTCTTTGTTTCTTCTGGACCACTCGCGGCAAGGGCGCAAGGTGCTGGTGCTGGTGAATGATATGTGTGGAGCAGAATGTCCTTACCTGCCTGTCTTGCTATCCTGAACGAGTCAAGCACCGCGACTGTGCATGTGTGCACACAGCAAGGGTGCAAGACGCGGGTGGCGTGTTAAACCACCCAACCCCCTACATTGTGAAGCTCCACGTGTTTGCCTTGCGATGAATTCTTTCGCTCCCTACAGCCAGGGCGCAAGGTGCTGATGTTGGAAGCACATGTGTGTAACATACTGCCCTGCCCTTTCCTTCTGCTCCTACCCTCCATCCCGACCAACCAACCACCCGCCCGCCCACCCACCCACCCACCCACCCACCCACCCACCCACCCACCCACCCACCCACCCACCCACCCACCCACCCACCCACCCACCCAGCCAGCCAGCCACCCACCCAGCCACCCACCCACCCACCCACCCACCCACCCACCCACCCGCCCGCCCGCCCGCCCGCCCGCCCACCCCCCTTGACCACCCATGTAGCAAGGGTGTTGGAGTACCTGGTGCTGGAGAAACATAGAACTGTCCTGACTTTGCTTCCTCCTGATGCTTCCATGTTTATTTTTAACACCAGCAGCAAGGGCGCAAGGTGCTGGTTCTGGAGCGTGACCTGTCGGAGCCAGATCGCATCGTGGGGGAGCTGCTGCAGCCGGGGGGGTACCTGAAGCTCAAGGAGCTGGGGCTGCAGGGTGAGCGCCGCGCATACCCTCTCAGTTGTGATGCAAACCTCTTATGTTTGCTCGCCACTTGCTTCATTTGCATGGAGCTGGGGCTGCAGGGGAGTGGGTCACGTGCCGTTATGAGTGCTGCTCGCCTTTTTTTGTGCGTGATTACCCACCACTTGGACTGCATGGACGAGATTGACGTACCTGACTAACCTCAATCCCAACTCTGTTGGTATAATGCTAAATGCTGCTGCTGCTATTGCATGGATAAACAAGTTGGATACAATGCTGCTGCTTTTGATACTGTGGATGCTGTTGATATCGCTTTCGATAGTCTTGATACAATGCTACTGCTTTTGATACTGTGGATGCTGTTGATATCGCTTTCGATAGTCTTGATACAATGCTACTGCTTTTGATACTGTGGATGCTGTTGATATGGCTTTCGATAGTCTTGATACAATGCTACTGCTAAATAAAGAATTGAGAATAAATGGAATAAGACCACGCACAGGGCTGTGTGGACGAGGGTTGCGTGCAGCGCTGAACTAGCCACAACTCCTAAGTAATGTGCCGCAACCCTTACAAATCTCGTGATTACACACCCACACAGACTGCGTGGACGAGATCGATGCTCAGCGAGTGGATGGTTACGTAATGTTCAAGGGGGGGGAGGAGGCGGTGCTGCGCTACCCCCTGGACGGCTATGACGGCTCTGTGGCAGGGCGCAGCTTCCATAACGGCCGCTTCATCATGCGGCTGCGTGCCGCCGCCATGTCGGCACCTGGGTACGGCAGTAGGCTTGTTATTGTTGTAGGCAGGAGGGGTAGGGGGGCCACATCATGCAGCTGCGTGCTGCCGCCACGTCGGCACCTGGACGGCAGATTTGTTACAGGCGTTAGGGTGCGCAGTTTTTCATCAACCACAAACAGAAAGTGCAGTGTTGGCGGGTCTATTTCAGGCAACTAGGTGCAGCGGTAAAGGAAAGGTTGCAGCCATGCGGGCCGGAATGTGGAGAGCGTGATGGTGCAACAGGCCAATGTGATGCCTGAACCATCTTCTGGCTACATAACTCTCACCCTATTTCCGCGTTCTCCCTATTTCCTGCTATCCCTATTTGTGGGTCCTTGCTGCATAACTGTCACCCTATTTCCATGTTCGCCCGCTTTCTTGCTATCCCTATTTCTGTGTCCTCGCAGCAGAACTGTCACCTTTTCCCCCCCTGCCCAACGATACGGTACAAGTGTCCAAAGTGCCGCATCACCAGCTTTGCCTTTGCCATACTATCACATTTATCTCGTATCATTTCATTGACAGTCCACTCTTATGTAGATATTTCACGTTGATATCTTGTTTTTGCCAGCGTGATGGCGCAAGTGTCCAACGCGACGGGCCACCAACCTTACCATGTACCTGCAATGCTTGTTGCCACATGCGTGGATCAACCCCCCGCCCCGCCCTCCCCTCCCCCCCCCCTGATACTTGGTGCCGTGTGCGTGTATGGATACCGCGCTGGCCAGCGTGACGGTGCAAGAGGCCAACGTGACGTCGCTGATTGAGGACACGCACGGCGCGGTGCGCGGCGTCACGTGCAAGGGCAAGGACGGGAGCCTGCGCCAGGTGTTTGCGCAGCTCACGTTTGTGTGTGACGGGTGCTTCTCGCGGCTGCGCAGGGGCCTCACGTCCGCCGAGGTGGGTCAGGGGAAAGAGGCAAGAGATTGCTGAATGCCACTAGATGGATTATTTAAACTGAATAGATGGCTGGCATGGCTGAATACTGCTAGATGTTTTTTAAAAACTGAATAGATGGCTGGCATGGCTGAATACTACTATGTGGTTTATTTAAGCTGAATGGATGGATGGCGTCAACAAAGCCTCTTAGGTGCTTAGGGGCGGCTACAGAGTACAGAGCGGGCCATATCTGCCAGGTGGGGTTGCGTGAAACTTCCAACAAAGGAAGTGGGAAATGACCATTATCACGTTTATATGATTTTTTAATATGACTTTCGTATGGGTTTATCATCAGAAACTATTTTTTTGCATCCAGAGAACAGGTGTGGCTATATATGCTTTCTCTTTTGAAGTTGCATCCATGATGCCGAAAGGTCAGGTGACTTTAGACTCTTGGGTTATTTACACGTGCCTTAAACAACAGGTGGTTGGTTTGATGACCTGCCTTGAATAATAATTCACGCAAGGATCTTGGGCTTGTGGTTCCTTGGGATTGCGTCGTGCGCCGTGGCGCTGCCAGGTGGCGCAACCGTCGCACTTTGTGGGGCTGGTGCTCAAAGACTGCAAGTTGCCACACCCCAACCATGGTCACGTTGTGCTGGCGGACTCTCCGGTCCTCTTCTACCCGGTACGTTGCTATAAACAAGACACAGAGCCCGAGCCTAAAAAGACCCTGGATGAATTAACCCATAGTCTGTTAACCCCCCGACCTGTCGGGGGGGTTAACTAACGGTCGAATTTCGCGCCGCGCCGAGAGCGCCGCGCCACTTGTGATGGAGGACAGTGGTCCGGTGGGTCCGGGAACACTTAGGGACGAAGGTGATGCATAGGTTTGGGGGTAATATCCGCCACAGCCTGGTAATCATAGGGCTGTAATCATAGGGGGTCACGTGACTTTGGCGGGAAATTTTCACTCTCGTGCGCGCGTGACGACATATGGCCATGCCAACGTGCCGTTATCAGGGAAATTTTTCGTCTCGCGGCTTGTAATGGTTCAGAAGTTTGCTCAGAATGACGATGCGTGATTTTCGCAGGTCAGGCATGGCCAAACTTGTATGATTGGGAAAATTCAGGTAGGAAAAAACTGCCTTCTTGGTCGTCAGTGCCAGATGAGTAATCTCTTATCATATTTCCATTTTATCCTCATGGCCGGGCAGTCTGCGCCAGCCCAAGCATCCAGATTTGGTACGGGATGTCCGCTGATGCGTTTGCTGGGAATGCGGACGCGTTATAGGTAATCTTTGAACGGAGCATCAACCTGGTAATCATCAAGGATGGATGCATGATGCGGCTATGGCGACCTATGCCTGTAAAGCAATGGTATGTGTGAGATATGAGGGGCCTGGCCAGTGGAATCCGGGCAGGACGTGAACAAGCCAGAAAATATACAGGTTATTTATTGGAAATAAAATTGAACTAAAGATTTAGATGCAAATCAAAATCTCTATTCTTTTCTCAACGTGTTTGCGTGTTCTTTGCAGCGGAATAGGTCTCCCATGCATTATATTTGACGAGCTTATTAGTGCACCTTTCAGCAAGCTTCCATGCCTGCTGTAAAGAGCGGTATTAGCCCTGAAAGTGACCAGTTTATGGCATTTCTTTGGAGCATATCATTTCGTGAATGCAGGTAGGCAACATGTTTGTATTCCAGCACCTGTGGCAATCTTTTATAGCTTGTTATAATGCATTCTTGTATTGCATGTCATAGATGGCTGTTTACGCGTAACCCACACACGTATATGAGCACCTTATTTAGGTCTAATGGGTTATCCGGGTGGTCTTACCCAAGGAAACCACCATTGGACTATCCAAATAAGTTGTCCAATGTTGATATTGAGATTCCCTACCCTCCCTGGGAAGTTAGGGGGGGGTAGACTTTTCCTTGGGGAAAAAAGATCGTCTTTTGGCCAACTTTGAGTAGAGCTATCATCCAAATGCTTTGATAAAACCACGGTATTATTGCAAATTCTGAAAGCCCTTGAAGTGTAGATACTCCTAGCATCTTGGTTGGGGATATTTGGAGTTGTGGCCTGAGTTATGATTTTTTTTATTTTCAGGGGTATGAAAGTGCTAAAAATGGGTCAGCGGACTATGGGTTAAGTAATTAATTAATGATTTCGTAGCTAGATGGTGCGACAGATGGTACATGAAGAACCATTAGTATCTCTCTGTACTCCCCATACATGTACTGCCTCTCCCCAGAAAGCAGCAGCCATGAGGCGCAGTGCCTGGTCGACGTGTTATAACCATGTTCCAACTGTTGTTCACCATTCATCAAATTTCTCCCGTCCACAGATTAGCAGCAACGAGGTGCGGTGCCTCGTCGATGTGCCGAGCGAGGCGGTGCAGGGCGCCAAGGGCAACATGAAGAAGTACCTGACCGAAACCGTGGCGCCCACGGTGAGTTGGAAGTTGTCTAGAGTACATTCTTTTGAGTACCAAACCGTTGAGTATTTCCTTATTGAGTAGAAAAACTTTCTTCTCTTATGAGTAGCATAACTGTTAGATTAGTGAACTCCCGGCTTCTATGATGTGATGGATTGAGACTGTGGCGCTGATGGCGAGATTAAGTTCTATTGGAGTAAAGCCCATAAGATTACTTTTAAAGCGTATTGACCCATCCCTTCCTGAAGCACTTATGATGGGCCGAGCCCCCAGAGCACACAGAGGTAAGCAAAAGGCCTGTCTGTCAAACATCCTCTAGAAGGCAGAGATATTTCCCCACGAGCGAACAGCCAGGAGATGTTTGTAAGCGCTCTTTAGAAAACAGCGGTACTGGGCTGTTCTGTCCACCAGTACCTCGTACTGGCCATCCCTCATGCCCATCTCACTCCCCCCCCCCCCCCTATGAATTCTCCCCCCCCCGTTCGCCCCCTTTCCCTTTCCAATCCCCCCCACTCTCACCCCCCCCCCGCCCCCCTTTTGAATCTCCCATCCCCCTCCCCCCCCAAGACCACCACCACCACCACTGCTAACCCCACCCACCCACCCACCCCTTTCAGCTGCCCTTGGTGCTGCGTACCCCGTTCCTTGCGGCGGTGCTGGACGGAAGCTCCATCAAGTCCATGCCCAACAGCATCCTGCCCGCGGCGCCCATCGAGCGGCCGGGCGCGCTCCTGCTGGGGGACGCATTCAACATGAGGCACCCCCTCACGGGGGGGGGCATGACAGTCGCGTTGTCAGACATTGCGATCCTCGCGAGCATGTTCAAGGGGATCGGGGACCTCTCGGACAAGCGGCGCGTGAACGAGTACACGCGTGACTTCTACCTGCAGCGCAAGGTGCGTCGGGATGCTTGTAAGGATAAGGAGCCTTGGCGACTTCTACCTGCAGAGCGAGGTATCAGGAGCCTTTGTACCCGCACGAGGAAATGGGCCAGGGGGGGCAAGGGGGGGGGATCTGATGCAAAAATAGTTGTGGTAGTGAACGAGTTCACGAGCAACCTTGCACCTGGCATATATACACAGCTGCCACCATGTACTTGCCCCTGAATGCTTGCTACTTTTACTCACATAAGCCTCATTTACTGCCCACCCACCCACCCACCCACCCACCCACCCACCCACCCACCCACCCACCCACCCACCCACCCACCCACCCACCCACCCACCCACCCACCCACCCACCCACCCACCCACCCACCCACCCACCCACCCACCCACGCACCCACCCACCCACGCACCCACCCACCCACGCGCCCGCCGCCCGCCGCCCGCCCGCCCCCGCCCGCCCGCCCGCCCGCCCGTCCGTCCACCCGCCCACCCACCCACCCACCCACCCACCCACCCACCCACCCACCCACCCACCCACCCACCCACCCACCCACCCACCCACCCACCCACCCACCCACCCACCCACCCACCCACCCACCCACCCACCCACCTACCCACCCACCCACCCACCCACCCACCCACCCACCCACCCACCCACTCACCCACCCACCCACATCTGTGCCCACACCAGCCGGTCGCGGCCACCATCAACACGCTCGCGTGCGCCCTCTACAAGGTCTTCCGCTCGTCGTCCGATGACGCGCTGGAGGCCATGCGCCAGGCGTGCTTCGACTACCTGCGCCTCGGGGGGTGGATGTCCAGCGGGCCGGTGGGCCTGCTCTCGGGGTAGGTCAATGCGGCAGCCAGAATTTTAATGGAGAGTTTTTTTTGTGGTAGGTACCCTATAGCCTGCTCTTGGCGTAGGTCAGTGAGGCATCCACACTTAACTGGGCCGGGATGTGGTAGTCTGCTCTTGGGGTAGGTTATGGAGGCCAGCGTTTACATAGAGCCAGTTTAAGATGTTTCTGTTCACGGAATAGCCAACTGTTTAGGGTCCAGGGTGTAGGCGCTATACGCACTTTTCATGGAGTTTTAGATGTTTCTGTTCATGGAATAGCCCAGTGTTTTTGCTAACGGACCGGAACCGGTAATTCTCCGGTAATTACCAGTGCCCCCCCGGCCGACCGGTAAGCCCCCCCCGGCCGACCGGTACGCTATATGCCAAGCAGGAACCCCCCCCCGGCCGACCGGTATGCTATATGCCAAGCAGGAAACCCCCCCTTTGACCGGTATGCTGTGTTCAGAGCAGGAAACCCCCCCCGTTCGACCGGTATAAGCCATTGTGACTTGTCCGGGCTGCCCTGGTCGACCTGGAAGCTTTAAATGCCGGCCGGGGTTCCCCGGTTTCCCCGTCAGACAGAACCGGTACTTATATACTGACTAAAACACAATATCAATTTCTATTAGTAAAGGTTGACTATTCCCGGCATTTACAAAAAGTTTGCACATTGCTGCCATGCTAACACCTCCACGAAATGTAAACGCCGACTCAGCAGAGCCCTGCTGAATGCCCGACAAAAACCAGGGTGCAAGGGAATGAAATCTCGTGATGGTCCGATCGCAGCTAGAACATACCTTACTGATCAACATAAAATAGTAGTGCCTGACCCTCAGATGCAGTTTTTAAAAATAATCATGGGCAACGGCTCGTCAAGGCTAGGCGATTTTGCACAAACATCAACATTGCTTGCTCGCGACTTCATCAGCTGGCGTTCATGTTGCCCACTTAAAATACCGGTGTGAGCTTGACCAGCACAAATGTTGTTGCTGTTGTTGTTGCCACGCAATGGGCAGCAGAGATTTGTAGACTGTTGTTGGACGTACTACAGTAACAGTAACTGTTGAGGACGGGCTACAGTTTCAACTTCAACTTGTGAGTAAATCGATGTTCCGTACCCAAGTAACAAAAGGCGTGGGGCGGTGCAGCTCAGACCCTACAACGAATGGGTCAGCACTGGCCAGGCAGCCGGCAAGTCCAGTCTGTCAAATGCGTGGACTAGACTGGTTGTTGTTGTTGTTGTGTCCCACGTCTGTCAAATGCGTAGACTAGACTGGTAGAGCGGGTAACAAATGCGCTGCAGACTGCAGACCTGCAGTAGGTATGCAACACGATGTGAAGGTGCTGAGCCGCAAAACGTTGATGAAGTTCACGGCAGTCGAGCCAGCTGACTTTGTTTTGCGTGTTTTCTAATCCTGCATTATTCGATAGTGCGCTAGAGAAGCGAATCATGACAAAGAAGAAAGAGCCCCCGATTCCCCTGGGCTACAAATTCAAAGACCATTTCTCACGAGGCGGTGGCATTTTAACCTTGGCCGGCAGTGCAAGCGGTCGGCGGGCTTTGGGCACGGTCATTACAGACCAGGCGCAGGCAGGCATCGAGTTAGAAGGGGACATTAGAAGCGAGCGCATGTGAAATGGACGGACAGGAAGCTGCGCCGGCCCGGCGGTAAAACTGGGAACCAACATACAAAGAAAGCCAAGATGGCACTACCTAGCGGTGACGAAGAACCTGGTCCTCGTTTTTAAAGAGGAACCCGGGTCTCCTGAGGTAGCTTTTCCAACTTCCAATGGCCTATGGGTGTAGGGTGCATGCAAACAGGCGGCATCATGTTTAATAACTTACTTAGTCAGGCCGCGCCATGTATGGGTGAGCCAATGTGAGAGCTATACACTGCCTACCGGCAATGCGTACTATGTTTTGTAGCCTCCTATTGTTACCATGTGCACATGCTTGTATGCATGCTAAGTTATCATCGTCGCGTGTCTTAGTAGGGCTGCCGGCTGCCGGCTGCGTATACCCCGGTATGAGAATCAGGGCACAAGCAGCCCACTAGGGGCCTATGGCAAGGCTTCAGAGTTTAGGATAAAATATATAACTGTATAAGAAATCCTATTGGGATTTTGTTTTTCTTTAAAAAAAATCGCCACCATCCGGGGGGGCGGAGCCCCCCCCGGACCCCCCCCTCGGCCTCGGCCGCTTCGCGGCCTCGGCCGGGACCCTTACCGGAATAACCGGAACCCCCCCCACCCCTTAGCAAAAACGCTGGAATAGCCAACTGTTTAGGGGCTAGGGGTTAGGCACTATACGCACTTTTTATGGAACGCCCGCTCGCACTTTGGTGGCCCAGGTCTACTGACACAGTGTACGCTGTACGCTGTACGCTGTACTTCTAGGTACCAATGAGACAAACAGGGCAGATATGTTCGTGGTGTCAAGTATAAGTTCGATGTCTTATTTGTAGATGTGCTCTTTTGGTTAGTTATAAATATGCTCTCTTGGGTAGTTACAGATATGTTCGCTTAGTTATAGATATGTATTATGTATGCTCGGTTAGTTTATAGATATGTTCTCTGGGTTAGTTATAGATATGCTCTTTGTGTTAGTTCTAGATAGGCTCTCCGTTTGAGTTTTACATGTGTTTGCTTAGTTTCCAAGACTTGGGATGTGATGGCTGCTTGCTTGCGCTCGCGGCATGTTTGCCTCCTTGGCTGGCATTTCTCTTGCGATTTTCCTCCCCACACACCCATGCGTGCCCACATCAGGTCGGACCCGCGTCCTCTGTTGCTCACCATGCACTTTTCTAGATGCCTTGTTCTGTTTCCATATTCCTTGGCCTTTTGTTTCTGTGGTCATTTTTTCATCATTTCCCTGCTCATCATTTCCTTTTCTTCTTCCTTCCGCCATCCCCCTTCCCCCCCCCCCCCCCTTTGCTAATGCATTTTCCCCTCAGGTTGAACCCTCGCCCCATGTCGCTGGTGATGCATTTCTTTGCGGTGGCCGTCTACGGCGTCGGCCGCATGATGCTGCCGCTGCCCACGCCCTGGTCCCTCTGGAAGGGTGCCCGCCTGCTCAAGGTGGGTCACTGTGGTTTCATCATTCATTCTCCAGCTTGCTGGCCTGCGCTCGTTGTCTCATGGATACATGTAGGCCGGCCATGTCATCATTCATTTAGGCCGGCGTGATGTTGATTTGTACCATAGGACGCGTGTGGTTGATCGAAGTGTAGGCAGGCGTGACGTTGCTTGATATATACAGGGCAGACCCGCCAGACACAGCCAGATCAAACTATTTCTGATTTAGATTAGTAGTATCCTTCAGTTTTTGCCTCAAACTCGGGCTTCGCAAGGCAACCTTTTTTCTTGGATTAGAAAAACGTTGTATTGCCTACCCAGGGGACCACCTGCTCCTTTGAAGGTAGCCCGCCTGCTTCAAGGTTGGACACTCTGGTTACAACACAAGCTGGCATCGCATCGATCTTGATTGATGGTTGGGCCCAAAGCCGCTGTGGAGGAATGCCCAAACTGCCATCTCAACATTATTAATGAGTTTATTATTCTTGATATTATTCATGAGTTGCGCGCCTTTCTTCTGCCGCCGTTGCGCGCCGTCCTTCTGTCATGCTCCTGCTCACGTCGAGGTCCAGTGAGGGTCTATATGTGGCGGCGAGGGTCCGACAGTACACTCATGATGCACCCCTCCTCGCACGGTATGTGAGTAAGTACTTGTGTGTCATGCGCAGTGGCACGGCGACAATGCTGATAGCCACATAAACGTACGTGTCGCCATCAGTGTACGTGAATTTTCATGAACGTTTATGTCAGTATGAGAAGGCTGACTTGACTACTAACGAATGCTCCCACTGCGCCTTGAGCCGTGACACCCCCACGGCCCCCACCCCCAACCCCAACCCCTTGCAGGGTGCCACCAAGATCATCGGCCCCATCATCCGCGACGAGGGCATCGCGCACGTCTTCTTCCCCTCGCTCGTGCGGCTCTTCTCCCGCAAGCGCCGCCGCCCGGCGGACGAGCCTGAGGAGGAGGCGTCCAAGGACGGCAAGGATGAGGCTGCGGCCTCCAGCGTGACGACTGACGGCAGCAGGCCAAGGTCGGAGGAGAGCGGCCAATCCCCCAGGGGCAAGGCCTCGAGCACGCCGTCCAAAGGGGAGGGGCGCAAGCGGCATAAGAAGAGTCATTAAGGAGTTAACTAAACATTGCTGCATCGCATTATCAATAAGACTGGGTGCGAGGAAGGTATAAAATGAGGTGCATGTCCGTGATTAGCCATGGACGTTATTGGGAGGGATACCATAGTGACGGTGACGGAATGCAATATACGAGAATGCTCATAGCTTTTGCCTCCGGTCATGAAATTACACCGGGTAGGTTGCAATAGAATCGTCTTCTCAAGACGAACACGCTGATATAATTTTCGGCAGCCATCGCCCAAGATTTCGCATGCTGTCGACATCTGCCTGCCCAGCAGATATCGCTATTTTTCAGCACGATATGGCGGCATCCCGCACGTGGTCAGTGCGCCTGCGCCCCCCGACATCGTCTAGGTGCTATTGAACGTAGATATGGAGGCCCCCGCATCGTCTTCAGCTCCTGTTGCCGAATCTCTTGATGCCAAAATTACCGAAAACAAACTTGCAAACGACATAGTCGCCGCCGAGAACGACGCTCACAAGCGACCCAAGACTTCGGAAGCGGCCCCAATGGCGGTTGAATCCTCCTTGCCGGACACCATTCCCGCATCCTTCTACACGCCAGGACAGCGTTTGAGCCTGGACGACATCGCTGCCTTACTCGCCCTCAGTGACGCAGCAGTGCTACGCGTGCTCAAGCTCCGTAATGAACACGACGCACCGATTCGCAACCCTCGCAGCGGCCGGGTTATGGAGGCTGCTTCGGATGCCTGGCCTCACTGGACGCTGGAAGATTGCCGACTTGCATGTCATATTTCGTGCTGCCCTGAACTCGCTGAGCTGCCGGCGCCGGCCATCGCCAGGCCAGCACCCGCGGACGATGCTACTGTGCTTTTGCAGAGCCTAACGCAGTCTCTTACGTCTGTGCAGGGCGACATCAAGGCCATGGCGGAGGCGTCTGCTGCTACGACGGCCTCGTTGCTGGAGCTGAAGACAGCCCTTGCCGCCCCCACCAAACCAACCTCGTTCGCAGACGTTACCAGCAAGAACCTGACCGCCATTGTTCAGCAGGCTGCAAAGTCTGCTGCTACCGCTGCTGTCTCGCAGAATGTGGTGCAACAGAGACAACGCAATATCGTCATCAAGAACTTTCAGGTCGGCGTACACGCAAAAGCAAACGAGACTGCAAGCACACTGGCCAAGGAGCTGCGTGACCCGGAGTTCCTGGGTGTGATGCAGCTCAGCAACCGTGTTGTTATTGAACGAGCCATTCGGCTGCCTGGCCCGCTGGGCTTGGTCGTCGTCAACATGGCATCCATGCACGATAAACGACTTTTGCTGGGAGCACGTCGCCTACTCAAGACCACCTTCTTCAGCCTCGACGAGGACTACACGCCTGCCCAATTGAAGGCGAGGAGCGCGCGGTGTGGAACAGCCCCGGTGTCCAGCGGGCCTGGAAGGAGCAGACACTGACCCGGTAAGCGCGCGAAGGTGCGTCTGCTCCAGAATGGCACCTTTGGAGCATTCTTTGATGGTGTTGAGATTAACACCACGGGTGCAGAGTCTCGTGGGGAGTCTCGTAAGCAGCGTGCTGCTCCTGGTGGTTCCAGTAGGTAGACAACCCTACTCGCCGGCTCGCGGCTAACAGGCTTCGGGGACAGCCTCTAAAAAGTTCCACCCGTTCCACCCCCATGCATCGACCTAGTCGACAGAGACACATGGTGGTGCCGGTATTTCGGGCTAGAACGACAGTTGTCAGCAGTCAGATTAGCAATACACAACGCATGCTAGATTTTCTACGCCTTTGCGTTGCGCAATCACCCCCGAATACCCAGAGCAGGCGGCAGGCTCGCATCCTTCGCCTGCAGGACAAGCTCCATGCGATGAAAAGCACTATTCCATCCATCTCCCTCCCCTCCGTTCCATCCCCACCCCCATCTTCCGTTGCATCCACCCCCATCTCCCATCGCCGTTCTCCCCTGTTGGGCCAGCAGGCATCCTTGGCCCTCGCAACTTTCAACGTACGCACATTGCTCGCAGATGGCGACCATAGCTACCGGGTGGAGGAGCTTGTTGCCTTTTGCATTGCACATCGCTCACACGGGTCTTATTGCACCCACAGTTTGCCGGATCGTTAGCGTGTCCGTTTAGCTAGCGCGCCCGAATGCAGCTGTGGCATGCCTTTGGCATGAAGGAGACTGGGGGTCTCTGCCCTTTCTCCTGTTGTGCACACACAGGGATTAAAAGCACTTCGGTGCTCCGTGACTCCCCAACGGGAGCACGTGTTTTAATTAATTAATTAATTAATTGCACATCGTGTGCCTATTCTAGGCGTGCAGGAGCATCGTCGCACGGTGCCTCCTGGCACGGTGCTCACTGATCGTCTGGCAGGCGGTTGGCCTTTTTTGCTTTGCTGGCAGTGGGATGCCAGGCCAAGGTGGCGTTGGCCTTTTGTGTTCGCCGCTGGCAGCTGCCAGCCTCAGCACGCTGAAGTTTCTAACCCCCCGCCTTATGGTGCCATATTTCACCTCAGTTGAGGGGCGGTCTAAACACCACCTCACGGTTGGGGTGGGTTACGCACCCCATAGTGGTCTACCTGAGTTGGAACGCCAGAAGTTCTTCGAGGACTTGCATAGCCTTGAGGGGGCCACCCCGGCCCGCCACTTCTTGGTTATGCTGCTCGACGCCAACGCCACGCTCCTCGTGGGCACTGCTGGCCGAGTCGCTTTGCGCCTGCCGGCATGGCTGCTGAACGACAACACCTCCTTGTTTTCTGCCTTTTTGTGGGATAGCGGGATGGTTGCTGTCAACTGCCACTTCCAACGTCCCTCACAGGTCTTGGTCATTTTTCGGGGCCCTAGCTAACGACCGTCAGGCCTGTCTGAACTACGTGGTGGTACGGCAGCCCAGGTACACTTCGGTTCTGGATACCCGAGTGTGAACTCGCACATGGACCCACCCACGGTCACTGCGGTGCTCTGACCACCGGCCTGGTGCGCGCGACCATTCGGCTTAGGTTCCATGTCCCCGAGAGCCGCGCCCAAGTGGCCTGTCCTGACAGGTCTGCGCTCCGCCCGGTCCGTGGGGATCCCGAGGACTGGACGGACGCCGAGCACGAGCGGAACAGGTGCCGACGGGAGTACCTGGCGGCCCTGGACGTCCAGGCGGACGTCGACGCGCTGGCCCAGGGTGCTCCCAATGCTGCCACTTTTGCGGGCTTTGCGGCCCGCGCCCCGCCGTTGCTGGCGGCCCCGCATCTGCCGGTCATGCCCCGCCGACGCCCCGGCCCGCTCTACCGCCAGGACCCCAAGGTCTTGGCCGCCCGGCACCGCCTCAAGCGTAACCGGGACCCGCTGCTGAAACCGGTGCTCAAGGCCGCCCTTGTGGAGGCCTACGCACACGCTCAGGACGCACAGGCGGCCCAGTGCATCGCGGACTGATGCCAAGCCCTGCCAAGCTCGCAACCAGGGCAAGGACATGTGGTACCACCTCAACCGGCTCGGCGGCCGGCGGGGTGGTCCCACGCGGAATGGGGTAGATTTTTGCAAGAAAAAAACGCTAATTCATGTCCCACGTAGCTCCCACAAAAACCAGCATCTTCATTAAAACAATAAGTGGAAGCATACATGTGACACTAATTGACATGCCCGGAGGCACGCCGTTCAAGGCCCTTCATGAAGTACGTTGCCCTAGAGGCAACCAAGACAAGGGTGGGTGGGTGGGGAGCAAAGAAAGAGGCCGACAAAACCAGCCAGAGCGGCTTTTAGTCGCAAAACCTCCCTTATCCCTAGCTAACTGACGTCATTAAACCCTTATGTTTAGTGGATGCTAGTAAGACGCTAACCGTACAGACCGGGGGTAGAATATCCCGAATCTGCACGGCTAGTATTAAATAATGCGTAGGTTGTTCTTTTCAGGGGCACTGCACCTCACGCCCCGTTCCGCCCGGGTATAATCAACCCAAGCGCGGAACGCACATTTTATTTAATTCATTTTTCAACCATGCACTATATTGCATCTACTAATCACAAAAGCTCTAGCCAAACAGCTACGAGTAAACACTGCGACCTATAAGCCGCTCATCCAGCGGCCTCTTGTTCCCGCATTCACGTATAGAAGAAACTCCGTTCAAAGAACCCCGATTCATGTCCCACGTAGCTCCCACAAAAACCAGCATCTTCATTAAAACAATAAGTGGAAGCATACATGTGACACTAATTGACATGCCCGGAGGCACGCCGTTCAAGGCCCTTCATGAAGTACGTTGCCCAATCACCCCCGCCCTGGCTTTCCCTTTAAGCCGCACTCCACCTTGCTTGTTGTCACAAGTGACCGCCCTGCCGCAAAACGGGAGCCCCCCCACATCGGGAGGCGTGTGCCCGGCGGCTGTGGATGCATGGCCAGGCCCAAAAAGGCCCAGCGCATTTGCACTGCGATTGCGCACGGCCAGCCTATCATGACCCCTCTCGGGGCCCCGAGTCGGTACCGCTATGGCCGTCTCCCCATAGACCCGGGGTGCTTCGAGAAAAAACGTGGACCTAGCCCAGGCCCCGCCAGCCCGGATGCCCGAGGCCACAGCCCCAGGCACCTGGCTGAACGAGAGTCCGTTCAGCCAAGACCGCATTCCCCCCGAGGTTTCTATGCGTGGGGAAAAAATTTCTAGCTTAGACGCTTTTCCCATCGCCGTCCCCAGCCCCAACCACCCCCCCTCGGCGGAAGGCAATTGCAAAGTTTGCTGGCCAGCAGCAATTTCCGAAGAAAAAGCCGCAGGCCGCGGACCGAGACACGGGTCGCCAGTGCCAGCCATCCGGCTCCAACCCGGGGTGCAAGCATCCCCAGGTACGGAGCACCAGCTCGCGCACTGGGCCGACCAAGCGACAGTTGAGCACCTGTCACGGCATCCGGCCCACCAAAGACCCCAAGCTGGGGAAAAGGTGCGGACCGGAGGTAATCTTTTTCTTTTCTTTTAGTTAACCGGGCGAGGAACTACGCCTGGCCGGTTAACAACTGGAAGTCTCACCACTGGCCAAGTGGCCAGTGCAACCAGTGCTTTTGGGATTTTGCTCCGCAGCACCCATAGCTGCGGCTGCCGCCGCAACGACAACGAGCAAAGAAAGAGGCCGACAAAACCAGCCAGAGCGGCTTTTAGTCGCAAAACCTCCCTTATCCCTAGCTAACTGACGTCATTAAACCCTTATGTTTAGTGGATGCTAGTAAGACGCTAACCGTACAGACCGGGGGTAGAATATCCCGAATCTGCACGGCTAGTATTAAATAATGCGTAGGTTGTTCTTTTCAGGGGCACTGCACCTCACGCCCCGTTCCGCCCGGGTATAATCAACCCAAGCGCGGAACGCACATTTTATTTAATTCATTTTTCAACCATGCACTATATTGCATCTACTAATCACAAAAGCTCTAGCCAAACAGCTACGAGTAAACACTGCGACCTATAAGCCGCTCATCCAGCGGCCTCTTGTTCCCGCATTCACGTATAGAAGAAACTCCGTTCAAAGAACCCCGATTTCAATCGTCCGAAAACCGGACATTGCGCCGAAATTCTTGCCGAAAATTTGGCAGCCGAGCGAATTTTTCGCCCGACGGACTTTGCGCCGAAATTTTTGTCTGCCGTGCTTCGAACTCAACCGACTCCTGCTGTTGCGTGCACTTTGTCCGATGCCTGCAGGCCACGCACGAATTTTGCGACCGAAATATGACGACTAGACAAGTTTATCGACGACCTACATCGATCTATTGCCACTTTTGAAGTCCTTGGCTTGCTAGCAGCTTTTGATTATCAATGCCGGGAACAAAATTGCCGAAATTTTTTATTGAATCAGTACATATATGTGCACATGTCCGTAATTTTATCATTCTCAATTTTGACATTGTCGGAGTATTTGACAACTTAGGCATTGCGCCTAGAAAAAGGTGCCCCATCCGTCGATGTCAAAATCGCCGAAGGAGTACACTCCCTGGTACTGGTCTCCCCTGTAGTTGGGAGGCTCGCCTGTATACATTTTGGTGTTCCACTTGGCCCCGCCGTTCTCCGCAGCAGCCAGGAACTCCTGCTGGGCCTCGGCCCTCAGGCGCATCATTGATACATTGGGAGAGCCCGGAATTTCCGTGCTCTCCACCACCACTCTCGCCTGATTGTCAGGCACGCATTGGTAAGCAGGGTTCAAATCTGAATCGGGTGGCACCAGATCGATCATGCCATTGCCGAACGCAATGACACCTGCACCCCACTGTGCAGAAGGTCCGAGCAACTCTACATCAATTCTGATGTTTGCAGCGTGCTCATTTTTGTCGACCATCACATAGGTATGCTGAGAACCGAAAATATTGCTCTGCTCCATTTGTGACAGTGTTAAATTTCGGCAAGGTTGGCTGCTTGCAATCGACAGGAAATTGGTGACCCCGACAGCCAGACGCGCAAGGGTTATAACTGCAGGTAGAACCCAAAATTTGTCGATAAGGAGTAATGGAAGGGCACGACCACCAGTCACTAGTATTCGCTTCACCGGACACCTTTTTCAGCTTCCGGATAAAATTCAGCAAGAGCAGCGGCGATTAGATACTAAATATTGCGTTATTGGTTCGTACCGTACCCAGACAAAAATTGTACTAGTGACGCAATTGTACTAGGCGGAATGACAACTGCGCCCGGCAAATAAGTATTTATTGCTCCAACCCCACACCTAACTTGTTCCGGAGCTGTTCGAAGCGAAGAGCAATGGAAGGGATCGGACCCGAGCCAGATTTGAGTGCGGAACATGATGGCTGGCCTACCTCACTCCGAACATTAAGGTGGACCCGGGTTCGAATCCTGTCAGTGCTATTCGCTTCGAACAGTTCCGGAACGATTTTTTTTGTGGGGGTGGAGCAATAAATTCTCGACATGCAGAAACAAATGTCGAATAGATTGTGCAAAAAAATATCGAAATCCTTATCATTATTTAAATATACAGCATAAAATTATGTTGCAGTAAAAAATAACTGTTAATTGAAGGCCGCAAAAAATTATCAACTACCCTTAAACTTGACCACAGAAAGATCTCGAAAAATATATACAATATATGCGGCCACCTTTTTACACCCTACTGAAGCCCCACTCTAAAGATATAATACGAGCCGAAACTAGGGCGTCGTCTACCCGCAGCGAGACCCCAATTTCTTGTTTAAGTCGGTGCCGGCCCCTCCGGGGCTTCATCCTTGATCACCAGCGCAGTAAGCCACTTGTCGAGCTCCTTGCTCATCCTGATGTCGGCACACATTCCGTCGCTGCGCACGCGTGCTTCTAGCCGGAGAGCCGGAGCGACGCAGAGATAGCAATTCACAAGCTCGGGCTGGCGTGACGGTGGCCAATCCTCAACGTTGAGCGTGAAATGCAGGGGGTCATGCTTATCCCGCTTCCAAATCCGAACGGGAAGAATGCCGTTCCCGGCGAGGAACAGCTCCTTCTCCCGTCCGTTCCGGCCCTCGACCCACCTCTCGAAGTTCTCGTCTAACACGATCGGCCCGGCTTCGCTTACAACCTCAGCCAACCAGAACGGGTGGATGGGATCGTGATCCGTGTCCTTGTCCGATGGAACTGCCACATAGTCGTGGAGTCTCATCTGCCGGCCCATCGCCTCCCGCTTGTCCTTCAGCTGCTCCCCCCGCGTCACCATGCGAACCGGAGGGTTGGGCTGGCTCGGTGGCAGCAAACGGACAGTTTTCATCGAGCTTCCTGCATCATTGAACTCGATGATAAACGACCACTCGCTTAGACATCCCTCAAACCGCCCAGCCAAACAGGGCGGACAGTAGCAGGAATAGCGCCTAATCATCAAAAGGCCAGGGTCGGACTTGTCCAGTCGCCACCAATGCGCCTTCTTGATGCCAGGCACCTCCTCAACCTCCGCGCGTCGGCCGGACTCGACGTCCTGTCATCAAATAGTTAGGACAAAAAGAATACCGTTCAAATTAGCGAAATTGACCAAAAACCAATAAAACAGGGTATAGCTGCAGAGAGACCCCTTACAAAAAAAAAATTAACGACAAGACATACAGTCATCAAAATTCGACACAGGGTATAGCTGCAGAGAGACCCCATTCGAATCATAATAACAACGTACGACAAGATATCAAGTGATCAAAATTCGACACAGGGTATAGCTGCAGAGAGACCCCATTCGAATCATAATAACAACGTACGACAAGATATCAAGTGATCGAAATTCGACACAGGGTATAGCTGCAGAGAGACCCCTTCATACCGAAAGAACAAGCGAAATTTCATACCTAAAAGAAAAGCAACCCATGGACAGTATATAGGGTCTCTCTGCAGAGATACCTTTATTGGGTTTGAATTTTTATAGAACAGCGGCAGTTGACGTCTTAAAACCTGAAATAACACAAAATTCCGTACCGGGGGTAAAAGGAAGAAGTGGCGAGTGACGTTCTCGGCCCGCGCGCGGGCCGACTCCCTGCTCGATGTCTTGCCGCCCTGCCAGTTCTGGTTCAAGTAGGCGACTAGCTGGTGGGTCTCAAGTATGTGCTGGTTTTCGGGAATCCTCTGCATTTCCCTCAAGACGCACTTGCACTTCGCTCCTTGACCATCCACCTCCCCCTTCCCATGCTGCTCCCCCATGTAGTGGAACTCAAAGGCCTGCAGGTCGGGATCCCCCATGAGCAGACCGTTAATCTGGTTAATCACGTACCTGGACTTAAACTGCACCGCGCAGTTGTCCGAGCACATGTACAGGTTTCGCACCTCTACCCCTACTTCTACCCGCAGGGTTTCCAGAATCTTGCGAAGAGCGTATACGAGTGCGCGCTCGCCCCGCTTGATACTGGAATCCCCCAGGAAAAAGAAGACGCGCTTTTCCAGCTCGCCGTTGAGCCGATAACGCACGATCATGGGCATCAGGATGTGGCTGCGCTTGTGGAAGTACTGCGACTGCAGTTGGACGTAGCTGCTGTTCTCGTAGTTCTCGGCCCAGTCGCCGTGCACGAGCACGTCCCCCTCTCTCAGATTCTTCTCCCGATCCTTGATTGTATCCGCCTGCGACCAGGCCGTAAAGCAGTGCACGGTGAACTTGTCCCACTCTTAAGAATCTCGTCCCGCAGCTCAGCTGGGGTGGACCTCATTTGGACTTGCTCGGGCCGCTTCACCTTCTTCGCCGCCCTGCCATCGGTCTCGCCCTGTTTCGCAAAGGTCCGCAGACAGTTTCGATTTGCAATAAAATCGCATTTCGATCAGATAACTGCAACTCACAAAGGGTCTCGCTGCAGCTATAGGTCACAAAAAAAAAAGTCAACAACATTTAACGGAGAAATAAAATCGAAACCTACTCACCCTCACCCTCGGGTCACAGTCTGCTCCACCATCTCGAACTTGAACCAATTCAGAATCTCCGTGGAATTCTTGTCCCGATCACACTGCACCCAGTTATTATGGATGCCGCATGATTCCTCAGGACAGAACCCCTCCACACACGCCATCTTCAGTATGCGGTGAACCCTCTCCGTCCTCGGCACCCCATCTTCGTCCTCCACCAGCCTCTCAGAAATGTCGAGGTCTTCCAGGTCCCGTCCCCGCCATTCATCTTCCCCCTCCCCCTCTTCCATCCCCCCGCCCATTCCGCCCCCTTCACGCAGCCCGTTATCCCTGCCGTCAGTCTCGGCGGACACCGGGCAGTGAAAGTGCTTGATCCAGTCCGTCGAGTGAATGGCTTTCCACATTCCGCAAGTACCGTCCGGCTGTCTGTACTTGGAGCATCCCGCACACTCCGCGCCACACTTGCAGTTCTTGCCGTGGTTCGCATTGCAGTGCTTGGTCCACGCCCCCATGGCCGACTGCATGGTGACGTGCTTCTCACACGCGCACAGGTTCCTCTCCTTCCACTTGCCCTTGATGCAATCGGGCGCGTATTTGCAGAAGGTCGTGTAGCCCACGTGAATGCCCACGTCCTTATCATACTGGTTACTCCTTTTGTTCCAGTACGCATGCTTTTCGAGAAAGTGATTGTACATGTCCTCCTTGGAGGTCATGTAATAGCGCGCTCCCTCAACGGCGACGAGCACCCCGCGATTGCCATGACCCTCCCTGCTGTAAGTGCGCTTGACATCCTTCATCTGGGAGGAGGCGCGCGACTCATCATCGTGCATCCACGCGTCCACTATCGCGTCAATCACGAATTGCGGCAAAGGGCGCCCCTTGCGAGCCTGCGCGTGTCTGAGGTAGTCCAACTTCTGCTGCCTTCGTATCGCGCGAATTCCGCGAATCTTCTTGGCGTCCATCCCCGTCAGGTTCTCCAACTCCGCGGCCGAAAACTCCTTCTCCAAGTCGTCACCACAGTAAAGCGTGGACATCAGCACCATCCTGACGTCTCTGTCTGCGTCGCTTTTGGTCAGACCATCAAAAAAGCCGTTAATCCGAGCCACCCAGAACCTGTTCAGTTCTGCCATCCGCTCCTGATTGTAAAGCTTTTTCGCCTCCTCATGATACTTCCCGTGACCTAGTTCAGCGGCCCTAGAGTTAAAGCCAGCAATCATCTGGTCGAAAGCCGGCCCCCGCCCCTCGGGTTTTGTCATCGCCTGAGCCGCTTCAAACGCCTGGTCAGCGAAATATTCCCCAATAACCCTCTTTGATTTCGAGTATTCTCCCGGCCGCTTGACTTCCTTGGCTTCAGGCTGCGCTGGATTCTGGTTCTCATCTCCGAAAACCCTTTTTGCGCCAGTTGACTGCTTCGTCCCGGTGTTCAACTTAATTGCACTGAATCCTGGACGACCGGACGCAAGGGCGAAAACTCCCACCCGTTCGCGTGCTGCATGCCATGACGACCGGCACAACGAAATCCATGCAAATCGAGTATCGTTGGGAAAAGCGACAATTACAGACAAAGTTTGAAAGTGTATCATTTTTTACCACGATTGGGGTCTAGCTGCAGCTAGACCCTTAGAGGGGCTTTTTCCGTTAGACGAAAAGATTACCTGATGTGGTGAACTTAGCATACCCCGACCAAGATTGGGGTCTCGCTGCAGCTAGACCCTTCATTGCGGCGTGCGATTGTTAAATCACAGACTTCTGATTCATTAATTTTATAGCAACCATAAAGAGGGTCTAGCTGCAGCGAGACCCATGAATTGCTTGTGGTCATAAATGGTCTAGCTGCAGAGAGACCCCAATAAGGACGAAAAGATTTCAGGTTTTCCTCACCTTCGCGGCTCATTCTCTTATTAGTTCTCCCAGAACACTCAGATACCTGCATGGCGAGAATAACAAAAATAACACAGTAGCATTGATAAAATTGTTTATCAGAAAATATATATTAAAAATATAATTACTTACAGCAGAGTGAAATCACTCAAACCAAAGCAAACGCCCAGCTATAAACCTATATACAGAGCCATGTCAAAGCTCTATACTACGAAGTACGATAAGACCAATGGAAACGCCTAACGGGAGGAACCTAATAGCCCTGCTGCACCGCAAAATCAGCCCGCGTACGGCGGAGCATGATGTCCGCCATGGCCCGAGTCAGCGCCACCGACAAGCGCTGACGCCAATATGACGTCCAGGTCCGCGCCGACCATGGGGCCCGCTGGCCCTCCAGGTCCAGCCGGTCCTCCCGGAGCCGGCAACACTCCTTGAAGAAGGCGGAGGTCAGGGGCCCCATGGCCCCAAACTCCTCCAGGACAAAGGGCACCACACGATGGTGCCCGACGTCGCCGTAGGCCAGGAGCTTGGCCCGCTCCGCCCGGTCCGCCGTGTAACCTGCCGTGAGGGAGGCCCCAGCCACGTGGCTAAGAGCCAAGGGCCGCGCCACCGAAACGTCAATAAGCAGATGCCGGCCACCCCCCTCAAAGTCCAGCACCACGATGTCAGGCCGGTGGTTGGGGGAATAGAAGGCAGCGCCATCCGCATCCTCGGACCGGATGTTCGCGTGGGGGAAAACCGACCGAATCATGGCGAGCACCACCGTCAGGAGGACAGTGTGCAAATACAAATACCAATTCTGATTCTGTTGGCCCCCCATGCAGGCAAGGTAGTGAGTCCCCGTGGGATCCAGCGGCTGCCCACAGCTACCACAAGGCCGCCCGGCCGGAACAAGAGGCTGCGGGGCAAATAGCTGGTGCCGGAGCGCCACCGAGTAGTGGCTGGGAGCCAAGGCGAATGGGGGGGCCATGGGAAGAGCACGAAGGTACGCCGAGCCCACACTCCGCAAGGAAAGCGAGAACAGCCACGCACGTCCCTGGGCGTTGAGGTCCGCGAAAAGAGCAATCCAATCAGCCGTGTGCAGAATACCCGCGTAGGTTTTCTGGTGTTTATCGATGACGCGAGCAGGGAATGCGGCGGGAGATTGAACGGAGGCGACCGAGGGAGTGCCGCGAGGGAGGTGGCGCTGTACCGCCTGAGCGGCACGGACGGGAGAACAGGCCTGCTGGATCTCAGCATAGGCCTCCTGGATGGCGGTGACGAAGGGCAAAGGGCTGCTGGGGTCCAGGAGGTCAGGCGCTGCCGTTGCCAAAAGGGGCAGGAGCCGGCAGCTTTCCGCCCACGACTGAGCGACGGAGCCCAAAAAGGCTGCTGGGGCCAGCCGGGCGGCACGAGTCAGACCGCAGCCACCCATCCGTGCAGGCAGGGAGGCAATATATATACAGAAAATATATATTAAAAATATAATTACTTACAGCAGAGTAAAATCACTCAAACCAAAGCAAACGCCCAGCTATAAACCTATATACAGAGCCATGTCAAAGCTCTATACTACGATAAGACCAATGGAAACGCCTAACGGGAGGAACCTAATAGCCCTGCTGCACCGCAAAATCAGCCCGCGTACGGCGGAGCATGATGTCAGCCATGGCCCGAGTCAGCGCCACCGACAAGCGCTGACGCCAATATGACGTCCAGGTCCGCGCCGACCATGGGGCCCGCTGGCCCTCCAGGTCCAGCCGGTCCTCCCGGAGCCGGCAACACTCCTTGAAGAAGGCGGAGGTCAGGGGCCCCATGGCCCCAAACTCCTCCAGGACAAAGGGCACCACACGATGGTGCCCGACGTCGCCGTAGGCCAGGAGCTTGGCCCGCTCCGCCCGGTCCGCCGTGTAACCTGCCGTGAGGGAGGCCCCAGCCACGTGGCTAAGAGCCAAGGGCCGCGCCACCGAAACGTCAATAAGCAGATGCCGGCCACCCCCTCAAAGTCCAGCACCACGATGTCAGGCCGGTGGTTGGGGGAATAGAAGGCAGCGCCATCCGCATCCTCGGACCGGATGTTCGCGTGGGGGAAAACCGACCGAATCATGGCGAGCACCACCGTCAGGAGGACAGTGTGCAAATACAAATACCAATTCTGATTCTGTTGGCCCCCCATGCAGGCAAGGTAGTGAGTCCCCGTGGGATCCAGCGGCTGCCCACAGCTACCACAAGGCCGCCCGGCCGGAACAAGAGGCTGCGGGGCAAATAGCTGGTGCCGGAGCGCCACCGAGTAGTGGCTGGGAGCCAAGGCGAATGGGGGGGCCATGGGAAGAGCACGAAGGTACGCCGAGCCCACACTCCGCAAGGAAAGCGAGAACAGCCACGCACGTCCCTGGGCGTTGAGGTCCGCGAAAAGAGCAATCCAATCAGCCGTGTGCAGAATACCCGCGTAGGTTTTCTGGTGTTTATCGATGACGCGAGCAGGGAATGCGGCGGGAGATTGAACGGAGGCGACCGAGGGAGTGCCGCGAGGGAGGTGGCGCTGTACCGCCTGAGCGGCACGGACGGGAGAACAGGCCTGCTTGATCTCAGCATAGGCCTCCTGGATGGCGGTGACGAAGGGCAAAGGGCTGCTGGGGTCCAGGAGGTCAGGCGCTGCCGTTGCCAAAAGGGGCAGGAGCCGGCAGCTTTCCGCCCACGACTGGGCGACGGAGCCCAAAAAGGCTGCTGGGGCCAGCCGGGCGGCACGAGTCAGACCGCAGCCACCCATCCGTGCAGGCAGGGAGGCAATGCGAATAGCATGTGGCGGGAGGTCGGGGCCCGGGACCAGCTGCGCCAAGGCCGACTGGATGCGTTCGTCGTGGCCCTCGGCGGCCAGCCGGACCTGAGACGGAAGAGCGCCCCGGAGCCAGTGAACGACGCGAGGGTGAGCGCAAAACCACAGAAGCAGACCCTTGGTCTGCGAATCATGAAGGCGCGCAATCAAGGGCAGTACCTCAGTGCGTGCCTCGAGGGCGGCCCGCAGAGCATCGATGACAAACGCGGGGTCGCCAACCGGAACGCCGAGGACATCCAACCCATGGAGGAAAATATATATACTAATTACAGTATATTTTGCAAAAGATTTTATAATATATTGTGAATAGCATGGATTAATTCCACATACTTTAATAATATGGTATGTTAAAGTATATAGAATCATTATTTAGTAAATCATTTACAAGAAAAAGTGGTATAGACTATTATTATTATATAGTTCGGCAATCTATGATAGTAAGACATACCGGATGTCAGGTTTATCAGCGGCCTCCAGGGCTATAGCGTCTCGCTGCAGCGTGACCGTTTGGTGCTATGACTGATTTCAGTAGATGTGCAGAAAAAAATTTATTTCCATGACCACACCAGGAATCGAACCCAGAACCTCATTGTACATTTCTGCATGGTAACGATGTCAGCCAAACATCCGAATGTTCCCAGGTAAATGGGCTGGAGGTCGTCTCTTTTTATACCTGCGGCCACAAGCACGGGTGACGGCATATTGGATGTCGTCCAATCCGCTAGCTTGGTTCCAAAAGATGGGATCGAGCTTTTGCACCAGCGCCGCGCTTCCAGTTTTCAGTTCCGTGGGGAGGAACGAGGATGCCACGTTTCCAATTTTTTCAATACCGTTCAGCCCTGTGACCCCGCGTCCGGTTTGCGAATTGCGACCGTCCCATCGCCCATCGAAAAAGAAGCGCAGCCGCAGAGAGACCCCATAGCTAATAGTAACCAGCTGCAACCGTTTGCATGCTACCTGCTTTTTTACAACATCGCTTTGCTACCTGTGCATAACGAAAGGAAATCGGTCTTCAAGCAATTAAGGCAATCAGTCTTCATTTTCCCGCATAAAGAAAAAAGGTGAGCTTTTGCCGCATCGTGGATGGTAGGCTGACAAAGTTTGTTCTATCAAAAACGGCAACTAAACAGCGCATGCACGCCGACGACACACTTAGCCAGCTGGGCGAAGACATGTCCTTGCTGCCATCGCAAGAAACTCTATGTTGCAGCAAGAGTGATAAAAATGTCTGGCTTCCTTCTTTTCGTTGCTAGCTAAACCCTGCAGACATCTCGGTAGAGTCAGCTAAGCCGATCCTAATCCACATCTGGCATCCATCCCTTTAGTCTAGTTGCCATGGAGCGTTTCTTGGTCTCGCACATGTCGATCATGGTGGTGCTAGGCTTTCACTTGGGTCACCCTTTCCATGTTTGCTATGCCTTTGGTCTGGTTAGGTTATAGGTGTAGATGTGCACATACTGCATTTGCTGCGTTTCTAATCGGTGCTCCTGTTTGATGCTTTTTTTCCCCTTCATATCGTTTCGACGTTTGCATGCTACCTGCCGGATTATAACATCGGACGTTGCTACCTACCTGCATAACGATAGTTTGCAAGAAATCTTCATTTTGCCGAAACACAAAAAAAGGTGATCTTTTGCCGCAACGTGGATGGTAGGCTGACTAAAATTGTGCTGCTACGTATCAATACATGTGGGGGGGTGATGCTACGTATCAATACACGTGGGGGGGTGCTGCTACGTATCAATACACGTGGGGGGTGATGCTACGTATCAATACATGTGGGGGGGTGCTGCTACGTATCAATACATGTGGGGGGTGCTGCTACGTATCAATACATGTGGGGGGGTGCTGCTACGTATCAATACATGTGGGGGGGTGATGCTACGTATCAATACATGTGGGGCGGTGCTGCTACGTATCAATACATGTGGGGGGGTGCTGCTACGTATCAATACATGTGGGGGGGTGCTGCTACGTATCAATACATGTGGGGGGGTGCTGCTACATATCAATACACGTGGGGGGGGATGCTACGTATCAATACATGTGGGGGGGGATGCTACGTATCAATACATGTGGGGGGGTGCTGCTACGTATCAATACATGTGGGGGGGGATGCTACGTATTAATACATGTGGGGGGGTGATGCTACGTATCAATACATGTGGGGGGGGATGCTACGTATCAATACATGTGGGGGGGTGCTGCTACGTATCAATACATGTGGGGGGGTGCTGCTACGTATCAATACATGTGGGGGGGTGCTGCTACGTATCAATACATGTGGGGGGGTGCTGCTACGTATCAATACATGTGGGGGGGTGCTGCTACGTATCAATACATGTGGGGGGGTGCTGCTACGTATCAATACATGTGGGGGGGCTGCTACGTATCAATACATGTGGGGCGGTGCTGCTACGTATCAATACATGTGTGGGGGTGCTGCTACGTATCAATACACGTGGGGGGGTGCTGCTACGTATCAATACATGTGGGGGGGTGCTGCTACGTATCAATACATGTGGGGGGTGCTGCTACGTATCAATACATGTGGGGGGGTGCTGCTACGTATCAATACATGTGGGGGGGTGCTGCTACGTATTAATACATGTGGGGGGGTGATGCTACGTATCAATACATGTGGGGGGGGATGCTACGTATTAATACATGTGGGGGGGTGATGCTACGTATCAATACATGTGGGGGGGTGCTGCTACGTATCAATACATGTGGGGGGGTGCTGCTACGTATCAATACATGTGGGGGGTGCTGCTACGTATCAATACATGTGGGGGGTGCTGCTACGTATCAATACACGTGGGGGGGTGCTGCTACGTATCAATACATGTGGGGGGGTGCTGCTACGTATCAATACATGTGGGGGGGTGCTGCTACGTATCAATACATGTGGGGGGGGGATGCTACGTATTAATACATGTGGGGGGGTGATGCTACGTATCAATACATGTGGGGGGGGGATGCTACGTATTAATACATGTGGGGGGGTGATGCTACGTATCAATACATGTGGGGGGGGGATGCTACGTATCAATACATGTGGGGGGGTGATGCTACGTATCATTTATTTATTCATGCCATCACCTTCCCACATTTAAGGGGACGTGCGCCCGCCGAATTTTTTGGCGCCAAAAATATTCGCGGTACCGCCGTGAAGTGAAAAGTGGGTGCACGGTGCGCGCACCCCTTGCGGAAGTGGCCATGGCGACTGCGTTTAGGCGAAACTAGCAATGTAGGGCTTGAGAAATGCAAAAAAAAATGCTCGAATGTTGGAGACGATGATTTAATGATGTTGGGTTGTGGCGGCAAGTTGCTGGTTTACAATATCGCTGCTTTCTTTTACTGCCATCGGCATGGGGGGTAAACTGCATTTTTTGGTCGCGCGGAATAAAATAGAATTCGTGATAGCGGCAGTGAATTCGCAGTTTTGGGGGGCTTTTTGACCGTAAACGATGCATTAATATCGGTAGCATTGAATTCCAAACCAAACTGGTGCTTTTTGCTACATTTTCGGCTATTCTCGGTAAGTAATTCTTCAGGCCTGCGCAGTGCATGTCGGAACCTTCCATGGAAGAACGGCCGTTGTTGCGCGCCTGGGCGAGGGATCTGCGAGGGACAGGTATAGATTTGTCGCGAATGTTATGTGCTATCAGTTATTTTTTCTATGAGCTCATCGTTCGAAGTTTTTTTCGTTCTTTTTGGGCAGTTTCCGCCAGCTAGCTCGCCGTTGCTTGCCGTGGTGTTGTCGAATACCTGGCAGATTTAGATTGTTTTCGCTGACGTCGTGGTCAGGGCCGCTTCAGTCGAAGCCTATATCTTCTCGGGAAGGTTTAAGGCATGTCATAAAACGTGTTCTGGCAAGGATGTTGTGCGTATGGACGCTTCTTGTTGTGTGAGAGTGACGCACCCTCTCTTCGCAGCGGCATCACAGCGCTCATGCGCTGGAGGGCCGCCAATGGTTTCTTTCCATTTTATCGTGCAGGGGAGGAAGTGTTTTATTGACGATCATGTTGGAGATATTGCATTTGTGTGACTGCATGTAGATAGCTACCACCATTGGTTTATTTGAGCTTTCCCTTGATGTCATCATGTGAAAAGACTGCAATGTGCTGAGCCAACCATGGTTGACTGCATGCAAGCTTTGTATGCCATGATCTCCTTGGTTCCTTGCCCTCCATAGTTCCAGTTTGTTGCCCATCTCAGGTAGGGCAGTTCAGGAGTTGTTGCTGTGTTGATTAGCTTGGTTGGCATCAACCTTACACTCTAACCTGGGAGAAACATAGAAAATGCTGGCAAGGCATTTTAGTGCCATCATCATTATTGCTATTCACATGCTTATAAGTCTGGCCATGCTCGAGGGACGGTTAAGGGGTATGAGGTGTGTGGCCAACCCTGTGTACTTCATAACATATTCAGCATGTATTTGATGCATGTTGGATGGCATGTAAAGTGTAATTGTGTTTATACTTGGTTACTGAGTGGTCCTTAGCGCCTGTCCGGTGGTCGTCTAGGAAACTCATCAGTGCGTGTCACAGTGACCCCCAACCTTGAGCATGTGTCGTCATCAGTGTGTAATAGTTATTTATATGTGCTTTTGGTCATAGATTTGCCGAGTTCTAATCATGAAGTTTACAAGGTAACCTTGGGTTGAGTATAGTGTATGCTTTGTGGCATGTCTGCCTAGCGATCGTGTTGCCATGCTTGCGTTTGCAAGGTTGGCCATGCCGAGGGCAGGTAAGGGCAGATGCGGTGCCTAGCCGTTTGCTTATGGGTGTAGACACCTCCCCCGCTGCCCTTGCACAGCTGGATGAGCTGAGGAAAAAGAGGGAGTGCCAGCAGGTGGTGAAACGGACGCTAGAGTTCAAGACCGGGGCTGCCAAGGCCAAGAGCACAAAGCGTGGCCACCACTGGGATGATGCCAAGAAGGACAAGCAGCGTGGCCAGCACCCATACAGCAAGGCGGTGTTCTATGGGGGGGTGGGGGCTGCCACTGGGGGGCAGGGTGATGAGGATGAGTGTGACACTGCCCACATTCCTTGCTTGCGCTGCTCTAAGACTGACGCACCCGACGATGACCCCTTCCTGCTGTGCAGCTCATCCGGGTGCGAAGGAGGCCTCCATCTGAGCTGCACGATCCCCCTGCTGCCTAGCGTGCCCAAAGGGGCCTGGTTCTGCCCAGTTTGCTGTGGAGAGGACTGTGACAATGGCAGTGACAGTGACAGTGACTAGTACAGCGAGCGACCAGGTAGCAACCTGCCTCAGTTAATTACTTGCAGACCGCTAATCAGATTGACCTGTAACTTGGCGGGCGTATTTGTCGATCAATTTTTGAATTTTGTATATCTTTGTGGCCTCTAATTCCATGATTTCATGCCACTTTTATGCAATGTCCGGAAAAAAAGGTGCTTTGGGGGGGGAAAATTAATTACTCTCACAATACTCCTCAGATGCTACTTGTGAGTAGCCCAATGTTTTGGCCATGAACGATTCTACATGGGTATATCTCGCTGTCCCAAACGGATGTGTGGATTGGCTGGGGCATACCTAGTCCTAATTAGCGTCTTTTGCTATTTATAGCGCATTATTGGCGTATATATGGGGGTAGTACCCTCAACAAGTGCATGGACAACTCACCAAACATGTTATTTCATGCCCCCAATCATTGCTGAGCATAGTGGAAATGAATACAGGTTCATACACCCGTTTGCTCACCATAGTCACCAGCATCTTTGTTAAAACAATAAGTAGATGCATACAGACAGGTAGCGGTTACAGAACCGCTATTAACTCGTCGTCTGTCCCTGGTCCTCTACGGAGGACTGAGTTGAACTCAGTCCTCTCTAGAGGACCGAGTTTTTGGGTTTCGTAGAAAATTCGCCCCGGTCAGAATGTTTGTCAAAAAAATCCTCTCAAAATTTATTCAAATACTACGTGAAAAGATCTTTCTTGGACATATTTTTGGGATTTTTTTGGATTGGGTATGAGCGGCTAAATGTACGGTCAAAGTACAGGTGGTAAGGGTACTTTTCCACGTGAAACGCGAGTTCCGGAAATGCACGACCTAGCCATGGCGGCTCGCGCCCATGCATGCAGTTTACGTTTGCGGACGAGTTAGCTGCCCAAACTCAGGAAATAGATTTAACATGCCCTAAAGATGATAAAAATCAATTTTTAGCTCGCGGGGATGCGATTTACCCGGTGTCGGCACTGTTCTTGCTGGAAAAAACTGCGATAAGGCAGGTCGACGGAATTGATGACTGCGCTTGCTTTCCGGCGTAATTTCAATGGCTGATAGGTTTCTTTCTACATTTTAACATGCATTGTATAAGAATAAATTGAGTGACAGTATAGATTTGATGATTTCGACCATTCTGTCACGTCATGGTCTATGTGCCGCAAAGTGCTACTTTTGCGGGCACCGCCTGGGCCAAGGTAACGCCAGCCATGCCAGGTAAAGCCGGATAATCGTTGCCTCTTCGTTTCTTGATGTTCGTACATGAGTTTAAGCTTGCGAGGCGTTGTCAGGTTCAAGTCTTGGTGCTCTTTCTTGACCGTTGCCTGCCCCTCTCTAAAACCCCCTTTTCAGATGATGTTAGCAGGCATTTGCCTTAACCCAGTGTAGTTGTGCAGGGTTTTAGGAGCTGTGCAGGTTTAAACACCTTCGTAGATGTTAGTTACTCTCTTGCTACGTTCATACTGCATGATTGTGTGGCCACGGGCTGCGTCAAGGGTGCATTCAAGCTTTTACGGGTGAGTGAAAAGTCTTGGTGACAAACCACTGCCATCATGTGCCAGCAACTATGTTGGCCACATCATGGCAAGGCAAAACAGTTATAGCCATATCTATTATTGTTAGAAACAATGGAAATATGCTTAACCTACCCATTATATTGGTGGTTGACACTTATAACAAAACCCTTTGTTGGTAGGTATCCAAGCCCATTCCCTACATGCATGCATGGGCTCTCACAACATGATAAGGTATGATATACCTGAAGTATGATGATGCAAGTGTGTTGTCCTGTAATGCTTGAAGGGAAATGAGTTGATTGGGATGGTTGGTGGCCACGGTATTGTGTAGTATGACCGCGCTTACATGCTAGCAAAGTTAGCAAAAGCCCCATTCCTCTCCTGAGGACTGAGAGTTTTTTAATTGTTTCAGGCAGTTGCAGTGGCCAAAGTGAGCCCAGTTTTTTGCCACGTTTCAAGAACTATATTGTTTACATGCCTATATTTTTTCTTCATGCACCAGGATTTGATTGAATTTTTCCCACTCGTTCTTATCCCGAAAAATGCAAATTCGCGAGGGGTGCCCAACGTCCGTATAATTTTCAGGTGTTCGGGTCAAGTTTTCACATATGCAGTATTTTTGCCAACAAAATGACATCTAGTACACCCCCGATCCACATCAAAACATTTGGGATGGACCCCCCACATAGTCGCAACACGCGGTTGAAAATTGTCAACTCAGTCCTCCTGTGAGGACTGAGTTGGGACAGACGACGAGTTAAGAACTCCTTAGGCATGGCTCGCGATTACCCGCGCAGACCAGGCCACCAAAGAGGGTGGGTGGGTGGGACAAGAAAAAAGACCACAACAATGTCACTACGCCGCCAAAGTAGTCAAACTGCCCTAGCACGGGGCTGACATCAGCAACCGAGCTTAACTTAACACGCCAACCTGAGAATGTAGCGACACCTACCGTACCACAAAAACAACAACCAATCAAATACCCTTTCCGAAAGGTTCTAATTATCATTCAACAAACCGGTTCAACAAACCCGGCCCTGTCAAACTTTAAGCATAAGATTGTTTCGAGATTGTAGCACAATAGGGCCACTGCCCCTACTAACAATTCCAGGTCGCCAGCCATTAGCCAAATCCGGTTACATCTGCCAAACCCGCCCGGTTCAGCCGACCATCCAGGCGGCTCCCGTGAGCGGCCTTATTCCCCGCCTCACTTCGAGAAACTCTTTTCAAAGAAATCCGATTCATACACCCGTTTGCTCACCATAGTCACCAGCATCTTTGTTAAAACAATAAGTAGATGCATACAGACAGGTAGCGGTTACAGAACCGCTATTAAGAACTCCTTAGGCATGGCTCGCGATTACCCAACCTCCCCTTCCTGGCCCTCCGGTCCGCTAAAGAAGCACCATTTCCTTTCCCGTCAAAAGCTGTCCTGTCGCGATGGGCGCTCTCCGTTGCCAGAAAACAGATTTAATTCCCAGCGACTGTGAATGCACAAAAATTCATGCACTGTCAATCGACACAGCTCGCATTTTTGACCCCACTCGGGGGCCCCCGCTGACCTCGTTGCCGACCTCTTCTCTGGTCCGCTAAGGGGTGCTGTCGCGGAACACAAAGTCAAAGCAAAAGCTGCTGACTGGCGCCGCTGATTCCAGCCGACGCCCAGTTTACAACTTTTTTGAAGAGCAACCAACCTAGTGCCGAGCACATAAACACTCCTTCCGTACAAAAAAGTGGAAATACCACTGATTACGAAATCAAGTTGGCTTTCAGCCCTTGCCTCCTGCGCCGAGGCTCCGTGTCCCACAACGGTGACTTAAATTTTTTACCCCCCCGAGCCGCGGCGGCCCTCAAGCCAAGCCCAACCCGGAATGCAAGCATTTCCAGGTACGAGACAACTCAAAGGCAGGCCAGCCTGCCGACAGCCCAACCCGAGGCGCAAGCATCCCCAGGTACGGAACCATCAAGCAAGCTAGCCCTTGCCCAACCCGGCCAGCTGGCCGTTTCTTTCAAACAAACCAGCCATTAAATAATGCATCAGCCCCCGCTTCGCATTTAAACCCCGATCACCCGGACATTAATTCCGGGCCAGTGGCAGCCATGAATCCCAACCGCCTTAAGCAGCCAGGGATCATGGATGCCGGAAATTTGGTTAACAAATTTTAGCCCCGCACCCATGCTGAGCGCAAGGCTGGTGAGGCACTTCTTGTACCGCCATAGCCTCAGCCGTCGGCGCTCAGCCAACGTTTACAAGAAAAAAGACCACAACAATGTCACTACGCCGCCAAAGTAGTCAAACTGCCCTAGCACGGGGCTGACATCAGCAACCGAGCTTAACTTAACACGCCAACCTGAGAATGTAGCGACACCTACCGTACCACAAAAACAACAACCAATCAAATACCCTTTCCGAAAGGTTCTAATTATCATTCAACAAACCGGTTCAACAAACCCGGCCCTGTCAAACTTTAAGCATAAGATTGTTTCGAGATTGTAGCACAATAGGGCCACTGCCCCTACTAACAATTCCAGGTCGCCAGCCATTAGCCAAATCCGGTTACATCTGCCAAACCCGCCCGGTTCAGCCGACCATCCAGGCGGCTCCCGTGAGCGGCCTTATTCCCCGCCTCACTTCGAGAAACTCTTTTCAAAGAAATCCGATTGATATTAGCATGTTTCAGTTTTAGGGTGGTTTTGTGGCGCACCTCCCCTTAATGATTAATGCCAGCACCCCCCAACATTCATTTATTCATGCCATCACACCCCCACATTCTTTTATTCATGGCAGCACCCCCCCACATTTATTTATTCATGCCATCACCCCCCACATTTAATGATTAATGCCAGCACCCCCCAACATTCATTTATTCATGCCATCACACCCCCACATTCTTTTATTCATGGCAGCACCCCCCCACATTTATTTATTAATGCCATCACCCCCCCACATTTAATGATTAATGCCAGCACCCCCCAACATTCATTTATTCATGCCATCACACCCCCACATTCTTTTATTCATGGCAGCACCCCCCCACATTTATTTATTCATGCCATCACCCCCCCACATTTAATGATTAATGCCAGCACCCCCCAACATTCATTTATTCATGCCATCACACCCCCACATTCTTTTATTCATGGCAGCACCCCCCCACATTTATTTATTCATGCCATCACCCCCCCACATTTAATGATTAATGCCAGCACCCCCCAACATTCATTTATTCATGCCCTCACACCCCCACATTCTTTTATTCATGGCAGCACCCCCCCACATTTATTTATTCATGCCATCACCCCCCACATTTAATTATTAATGCCAGCACCCCCCAACATTCATTTATTCATGCCATCACACCCCCACATTCTTTTATTCATGGCAGCACCCCCCCACATTTATTTATTCATGCCATCACCCCCCCACATTTAATGATTAATGCCAGCACCCCCCAACATTCATTTATTCATGCCATCACACCCCCACATTCTTTTATTCATGGCAGCACCCCCCCAAATGTATTTATTCATGCCATCACCCCCCCACATTTAATTATTAATGCCAGCACCCCCCACATGCATTTATACATAGCATCCCCCCCCACATGTATTTATACGTAGCTTCCCCCCCCAAATGTATTTATACGTGGTCGTAAGGGTCTCGCTGCGGGTAGACCCTCGGAATTTTGTTTTTGTATTGACGTAAGGGTCTCGCTGCAGCGAGACCCCTAGGAATGTCAATTTTTCATGTTTTCATGATGGGGGGGTCTTTCTTTTCTCACCCTTAAAATGATTTGTTTTTGTATCGGTGTTAGGTTCTCGCTGCAGCGAGACCCCTACGAATGTCGACTTTTAATGTTTGCAAGATGGGAGGGGGCTTTCTTCGCTCACCCTAAAAATGATTTGTTTTTGTTTGACGTTAGGGTCTCGCTGCAGCGAGACCCCAAGGAATGTATACTTTTTTATGTTTGCATGATGGGAGGTTGCTTGTTTTCGCTCACCCTAAAAATGATTTGTTTTTGCTTGAAGTGAGGGTCTCGCTGCAGCGAGACGCCAAAGTTTTGCATTAAACTAAATGTCCCTTTTAGAATCCACGAAAGGGTCTAGCTGCAGCGAGACCCTCCCCATCGTTTTTCTGCCGGCGATTCAGATTCTGAATGACATTTGTGAAACTTGCTTTTTTGATATTGTTCTGCAGATGTCGTCCTCCTATTCCGATTCTGTCAAGGCCACTCCCGTTTCACCCAAGATGACGTCGAACACCTCGCCGGACCGAACGGCAACGGAGGCGTTTCCTCCGTTGCAGTTCGGTCCCGTAAATGCTCTGGCGAGGTCCCCCCCCACCGAGTCCCCCTCGCCCTCCAAGTCCAACTTGCCCCCCAGCGAGTTGGACAGAATTATACCCCCCAACTCTCTCGCTGCTGCGTCTCGCGCTCCGTCCCGCTCTCCGCCCCGTAAGTCTCCATCGCCGCCCCCCAAGTCGGCCGGAGCTACTGCGTCCCGCTCGCCGCCCCGCAAGTCCCCCAAGTCCCCCGCAACTGCGACCCGTTCGCCGAACCGCAAGTCCCCCTCTCCGCCCAAAGTTCCCCCCGCTACCGCGTCCCGCTCTCCTTCTCGCAAGTCCCCCTCGCCGTCAACCAAGAACCCCGCAACTGCGTCCCGCTCGCCGTCCCGCTCTCCTTCCCCCAAGTCCCGCTCGCCGCCACCCAAGCCCCCCGCTTCTGCGTCCCGCTCGCCGTCCCCCAAGCATTCCAGTTCTAAGCGTAACATTACAATTCGTTCAAGTGGCCCGCCGGAGCGGCTGTACAATTTTTCCCAGTGAGCGCGCTGCCAAGTGTACTTGTGGGCAAATTTTTAGGTGCCCCGTCACTTCGAGGTACTAAAAATTAGGCTACGGTACGAATTCAGCGAATTTCAGCGAATTTTCAGTCGAACCAAAGGAAGTGACGCCAACTACCAAAAAGTTTCCGTTACGAATTTTCAGCCCAACACTCGCGCAAAATGAAGTGACGGCAACTACCAAAAAGTTTCCGTTACGAATTTTCACTCCCACACGTTTGCACAAAAGGAAGTGACGGCAACTACCAAAAAGTTTCCGTTACGAATTTTCAGTCCCACACTTCGCGCAAATTTTAGTAGGGCTGCACGCAAGCTACCTTTCAAAATTTTGCGCTAGTATGGAACGCATTTCATTCGTCTGGAGGAACGCTGCCCGCCAACTACCCCCGTTCAGAAAGTTCCGCCGAAATTTACCCGAGATTTGGAAATCTGAACGTCCGCGCAAATTTTAGTAGGGCTGCACGCAAGCTACCTTTCAAAATTTTGCGCAAGTATGGAACGCAATTCATTCGTCCGGAGGAATGCTGCTCGTCAACTGCCCCCGTTCAGAAAGTTGCGCCGAACTTTACTTGAGATTTGGAAATCTGAACGTGCGGTTGGAGTTTCGCGGGGAAACCCAAGTTCCCAAGTAATTCACCAATGACGCGCTTCGAACACTTGTCCGCTAAAACCTAAGCAGCCGCTCCGGCTGGCCACTTAAACGAAACTTGATGGCCTGCGGCCGAGTGGGTAGAGGAAGACGACCGCACCAAAGAGCTCAGGAAGCTGAGGAAGTCTATCAGTGAGCTTGTTGAGGAGGACGAGCGCGATCAGACTAACGGGAGGCCTGAAGACCCGGAATCGCCGGTTCGGGAGTCGCGTCAGAAGCGGTTGTCCGATTTGTTAGCAATGGCCGCAAGCTTTGCTGACGAATACGCGGCTCTCGACAAGAAGGACAAGGAGAAGGAGAAGGCGGAGAGGGAGGCCATCGAGAAGGCGGAGAGGGAGAGGGTGGAGAGGGAGGAGAAGGAGAGGCTGGAGAAGGCGGAGAGGGCGGAGGAGGAGAGGGAGTACAAGGAGAAAAAGGCTGCCCAGGAGAAGGAGCACAGGATCCTGGTGGCGAAGCAGAAGGAGGAGGCGAAGAAGAAGACGGAGGCGGCAGCGAAGGGCATTCTTGCGGAGGAGGCCGCTCTTTTTTTTCAGATGCGACAGGAGAGGATGAAGGCGGACGAGGCCGCGAGGAAGATGGAGGAGGAGGCTGCGAGGAAGGAGGAGGAGGCTGCGAAGGCAGTTGAGGGGGAGAAGGACGAGAACGTGAAGAAGGGGTGGGCTCCCGAAGGATGTTCAGTCGATTATCAGGTATGTTTATTGATGTGAGACGTACATTTCTCAGATGGCTTTTGAACGGCGTGTGTGTATCGTAGAAAGGGTGGGATTTTATGTCATACATTGATCCTTAGGGTATAGCTGCGGAGAGACGTTGACCTAGGAGTTAAGGTTGTTGACGACGACGACGACGATGTGTGGCCTTTTTTTTACTCTTGTTGTCTGCAGCCCTCCACGGTGGCCATTCTGAAACAGTACCTGGCTCAGACTGAGTCTGAGGCTGGGGTGAGTCGTAAAACCGAAAAGGGCTTGAGAGGCTTGATCCGCTTTCTTTCGGCCGAGATAGCGTTTGCAGAGAAGTCCGGTGTCGTCGTGGACCGTCCGGAGTCGGCACACATAATTTGGAAGAACGACCGCCTGGGCCGTCTTGCATTGTTCGAAGCCACACAGCGAGCCATTCATGGGAAGAGGGTCGTTGGTGACGACATGTATGAGGTTTTGAAGATCGCGCAGTCGTGCATCCTTAATCTGAAGGAGGATGTCGGACGTTACTTTCCCCGTCGTGCTTTAATATGGTCGACGCTCTTTGATGAGGTTGAAAAGTTCGAGGTCCACATTGGCTTCACATGCATCGAGGCTTCCTATATGGAAACCTTGAAAACCACTGCGTTGCATCAGCTCTTTAAACTCATGACTGGAGATATGAGAGCGGATTCGAGGGCTTCACTGTCGGAAGATGAAGTGTTTGATATTGTCAGGCAAGGATTTGTTGACACGTCCAACAGTGACTTTATCGTAATTGTGCCGAGAAGAATGAATGACGTAGGAGGATTGGAGGAGCGCGCACATGAAGTGATCGCGCATTTGGACATGGCAAGAGACCACTTACTGCAATCTTTTGTTAAGTGGCGGACTGACTTTCTTGTTAGCCCGGACGCCAGCCTTTCGCGGGAAGCGGTCGCTTTCTTTTTGGATTGGGCTGGACAGGTGATCCAAAGTTTCCGGCACCGGGAGGACTTCCATGTTATTCAGACATATAAGCCACACCGGGAAATCGTCCAGGAATGGTTGGATCAAATCTCGTTGGTTGATTGTCTCCAGAGTATCCGAACCAAGACAGACACGGAGTGGTCTGATTTAGAGGCGGGAGGCCATTGGCAGTCCCTCGAGTTGTTCTTCGAGGCGGAATTGAGGCGGCAACTGGAAAAGGAGAGAGCCCATCAAGTGCCGATATGGCCTTTGGGGAAGATTTTGAGGAGGTGGAAGTTCTACGTTTCGGTACGTTAACTTGCCGATATCGTTTATCGATTGGGGTTGTTTCCATTCCCTGAATAGGGCTCTATATGCTGACCAACCTTCATGGTTTGTCCTGTCATATCATGCAGGGGGGCTCCATGCCAGGGGACGTATCGGAGGATTTACCTAATTTGTCAGACTTGGTTGATAAGGTGGGTGCTTGTCCGTCGAGTTTCCACGAGCATCTTACATGGGGTCTAGCTGCAGGTAGACCCTCACCCTTTTATTGAGACTGACATGTTCGGCTAATTTCAACGGTGCCCCCAACCAATCTGTTGTCTTTTTTCAGGGGGCGGCTGCGGCGATGGCTGTTGACAGTGCTGGTATTTGGTCTGGACTCGAGATGGAAATGGTAAGCATTAAACGATATCCGGATGTCTGCATTTCGCCTGAAGTTTTAGTGAGCGCATTTTGCGAAATATACAAATGTCGACTAATTTTGATTTCCAATGAGCTGTCGTATTCGGTGTTGACAGGCGGGGGGTTTGGCCTCAGCAGGCGCTGCCGGAGAGGAAGAAAACGCTGGAGGAGATGAGGATGGGGGGGATGAAAACGCTGGAGGAGATGAGGATGGGGGAGACGCTGAGGGAGAAGTGGCTGTGCAGGTACGTTCATCCGCCGCGAGTTCGTGTGATTTTTTTCGTGCTGAGGGGTATCTCCGCAGAGAGACGATGGTGCAACAATCGAACTGAGGTGAAGTCCCTTCTTGTTCGTTTTTTTTTGTAATGCAGGCGGGGGCTGTCGCTGGGGGTACTGCGGGGGGGAAGGCGGCGAAGCCCGAATTGAGTCAGTATGATAGGGAAAAGCTGGATTCCCGCAAGAAGGTTGCGAAGGATCATATTATTGCTGTTGGCCTGATCATGCTTAAGTCTCCGCCCGATGGCGTCGATTCGGAGGGACCTGCGGGGTCCGAGTTTCGCAAGTACCTGACACGACTTGAGGCGGAAGTCGATGCCGATTTCGATACGGAGGTGTTGGGTGCCGCTACCTTTCAGAGTGAATTGGCATATGAATTCGCAAATCTGGTGAAGTCGAAAGCCACCAAGAATCCGGGTTGTTATGTACGCCGCACTTTTGCGATAAAATGCGGGATAAAGCATATTATGGGCCTCGACGTATTTTACGCGTATTTTACGTCTGACCACGCGGTTTGGACTTCGAATTTTTCGGGGGTACCAGCGGGCAGCGGGCACTGGCGCGGTGCCCAGATTCTGGGCGCGGCGCGCTCACTGCACATTTGAGATTTTTACTACTAGAAGTAGATGCGTACAGTTCTTTTCATAAAGCGCAAGCCTTGCAAAATGTTTGGCCGGTTTCTAAACCTTTCACCTATCACACTACCCTTAGAGGGTAACCAGCTGGTCGATACGTGGTACCTCTTCACCTAATGATATTCCTATTGGTTAATAAAAATACCCATTTACCCGGAAAATGTTTGGCCGGTAGGAGACAGCTAGGACCAGGTACATAACGCATAATATCAGTGTGCCAGCAAATGCCAGCTGTGCTACTGACGGTGTAATGCAATATAGCGACGACGAGGCCAGTGCGACTGTGCGACAGTGTGCAGCCATTTTCGATTTGCAGCCATGAGGAAGAAAGGGCCTGAATGGGATTTCGTTCTCGAGAAGAAAGAAGCAGTCACAGATGCTGTTAGTAACAAAACGCAGTTTGTGTCGAATAAGTTCTGCTCATTTTGCAACAAGAAGTTCTCATACGGGGCGGGGGCAATCAGCGTATTCCGAGTCCGTGCACACTTTGCCGGAATCGCAGGGGAAGGGATGTTACCCTGCGACAAAATTCCACCGAATATCCGGAGCAAGTTTCTCAGGATGTAAAACAACAAGTCGCAGCAGTCAGACGCCAAGAAGCAGCACAATTTGAACAGGGCAATGGCGGAGATGGGAGGGGCTGCGCCGGCTGACTTGTCGTCGGTTCCCAGCAAAGGCCAGCTGAGCATCACCAAATGGCTGGTTCCCGTCGACGAGAAAGGTGTCCAGCTGCTGGCTGCCGAATTTTTTATCGAGAACGGCATTGCCTTCAATGCGGCTGAGAGCGCCTCTTTCAAGCAGATGGTGGCCGGCATGATCCAGTACAAAGGAGGGCACGTCACCCCTCCTTCTCGGAAGTTGTGTCTTATGTCATCTCATGCATTATATAGTGGATGGCTTTCCTTACAATCAATTCATTAATTGAATCCTTACTATTCCCGTTGCAGCATGCTCCCCCCTGCATTTAACAAATCATAATCAGATAGGATTGCAGGGCATAAATGGAAGATGTTAATAAATAAGCATATACACCAAATTTCAGTTGTAATAACTGCATGACCATCATCAAGGAGCGTGCTAATTGGGTGACTGACAATTGGACCACAAAAACTGTCGCGCATTTTACCACCGCGTATTTTATACCCCCCACGTATAATACGCGTATTTTAAGTCCACGTATTATACCCCGCACACGTATTTTACAACCTGGCCAAGAATTTCAAGTGGCAGCCTAAGGAGTACTCAGAGCTAGGCAAAGGTTGACAAGATCGAGAAATTCATGAAGGCTGATTTTCGTCGTCGGGCCGCTGAGGGAAAAAGGGCGCTGAATGCGGTGGCAAAGGCTAACAAAAAGAAGAACGCGGAGGCGAAGGCGGCGGAGAAGGAGGCGAAGAAGGCGGAGAAGGAGAAGGCTAAGGAGGCCAAGAAGCAGCAGAAAACTGGACAGGTACGATTGTTGTGAAAATTTAGACCTCTCGCTGCGGGTAGACGCTGACCGGCTGCGGGACTTGGTGTTTAGTGTCAGTAAGGTATTATTCCAACAGAACTTTGTTCGTCCCTGAATTACAGGATGTCGTGGTCGGCCTAAAGATTACTGACTTGAGCAAATCCTGCGGTCCTTTTCGATTTTTTACTTCAGGATGACGGGGGGGACGAAGACGCCACGGTGGAGAAGAAGTTACCTGGTCATGACGCCGTGTTCGCGCTGGTGAAGGATATGCTCAAGTACTGCTCGAGTAGGCGGATGGCGGACGTCGATGACCTGCCAAACTGGCCCGAGTTCTCCCCCTTTCTTGAGCTGCTCCGGTCACTCAACAAGCTTTTTAAGGAGGGGGTGCTCACGAGCAGTGGGAACCCGGACACCGACCCTATCATTGAAAGCTGGAAGCCTTCGAAAAAGGTTGACTCGAACAAGGAGGTCAGGGACCAGAACATCCGGAAGGCCAATACTCTCAGGGAAACGCGTTGGATTCGGCCGGCCGATTTTAAGCAGACCGGATGTTTCAGTATGCGGATCCAGACGGTCAACGCGCTTATTTTGCCAGAGGCTTTGAGGCAGCGGCGTTTAAACCTTGAAACCATTAAGGAGAACGGCCGCATTCTCCTCAATGCGCGGGACAACGCCTTGCACTTCAAGGTTGTTGTCCCGGTCTGGCAGTTCCCTTTCCAGGCGCTTGCCGAATCTCAACCTGACCTGTTCGACAAGCAAATCTTGTGCATGCCGGATTTCGTCAAGTGGCTGAAGCATCACCACGGCGCCAAGATTGACGCGGAGGATGTGGGGTCCAGGTACTTCCGGCCCCTTTCGGATACTGAAGTCGACGTGTGGCTTAACACGGAGTCCACCACCTCTTTCCTCGCGAGAGGACTTGAGTGGCGTACCTACGCCAGGGTGGACGAGGTGGAAGCAGTTTTGCCTCAGGAGATCGAGGGCAGTCGGAATGTTTTCAACCTGCTGTGCAATACTGCGATGAAGTCCTACGATCCGAAATTTTTTGAGGAACGGGTACCGGTACCGTATCTGGTTCTCCGGTACGCGGTGGTGGATGGGAACCACTACTTTAAGGGGTTAAAGTCGTTTCTCAGGGGGCCGGATGGCGGGTGGGGAGAGGTTCGGGCAATGATGTGCGAGGGTGGGGCGGAGTCCAATTTCGCAAATACTCCTAAGGAGGCGGAGCACGCCTTCCAGGACCTGTTGCGGAAATTCCGTGGTGGTTACATGGGTACGAACGTCGTTCTTCTCAAGGGTGGCGACCTGCTCCCGTCGTGGAGTGAGCTTCGAAATCTACCTAAGGCAAAAGAAGATGTAAGCTATCTATTTTGGCAGGGTCTAGCTGCGGGTAGACCCTCGGAATTTTCGTGGTTGTTTTTTGTGTGCGCTTCAAGTTTTTTGCGAGGGTCTCGCTGCAGCTAGACCCTCTCCTTTTTTTTGTTGGAATTTTCGTTGCGTATTGTCGGCCGTTTCTTTTTCGAATTTTGTTAGGGTCTATCCGCAGCTATACCCCTCGCCTTTTATGACTGAGTTTTGTCGTTGCTCGCTCGATGTTAATTGATGTCGCAGGCGGTGCTGACCGGCAAGCTGGAGAAGCTGTTCGACATCGCCAAGGGGGCGAATTCGGAGGACTTAGCCGTGGCGGATCGTACGCTGGGCCAGGCGTTGCTTGACGTGTGGAACTACAACAAGCTATATCTATACGGCAAAGTCACGCGTGGGAAGGGCCACTATATTGCGGATGGCCACTACACCAATCTGCTCACGTACATCCTCCCGGCTATGCGGCAAGCGGGGGGAAGGGAAGGGAATGTGGAGCCGGCAGCGGTGGATGTACACGAGGAGGAAGCAGAAGGAAAGAAAAAGCCGGCCCACAGCATTGCTTCAGTGCATTCCGCTTACAGTCGCACGCTGGCCAACACGTTTCTCCGTCTGACACAGGAGCAGACTGATGATCCTGCCTCAACGAAACCCGCGCCTGAGGAGGTGATGATGCAAAGGTGCAAATTCGCCAATGCAGAGGGGGAGAAGAAAGGCCAGAAGGTCTCTTGGACTTCTTTCAGGAACTTGGCCAGCCTTCCTATGATGGACGCCGTGATCGATTGCATCATGAGCTGCCAGGTTGGACCGGAAAAGCTCACCAAGTTGGTGGAGATCGCCAAGGATGTGCTGGAGTGCCTGCGGCTGACCATTTGCGCCAGATTCAAGGAGGATGTGACGCTGGAAGCGCGATGCAAGGACGCAAATGGCAAGGAGTTTGTGGCGTCTCATATTTTCGAACTCGTCTTCAATCTCCATCCTCTCGCTCGGCCGGTCGGCAGGAAGGAGATTGTGGCCAGATACCGGGAATTTTGGGATGTGGCCGTCATCATAACGAGGAACATCGCCTACCTTCTTAAAGCCAAAAAACACGCCGCACATCTGAGGATTCCGAGAAAGGATATCAGTAATGGCAAGATCGACTTTCAGGAGATTCTGCTAAAAGAGAGCGAGGACAAGACGGTGGGTTTGGCACTTTTGGCTCCGGAAGCGTTCAGGAAGTACGCTCCAAAAGTTGGATTACTCGAAGGGGGGTGAAGGAGGCGGCGATGAAGGGGCCGGTGAAGGGGCTGGAGAAGGGGAAGGGGAAGGGGAAGGAGACGGAGGCGAAGAAGGAGAGGAGGCGAAGGAGGAGGAGGAGTGGGACGTGAAGTATGAGTGGCAGAGTGTGGACTGGGGCCGTCGCCGGGTCTGGTTTTGCTGTCAGGCTAGACGGTGATGATGATGACAAGTCGCTCGTCAAGCAGGTGGCAGGCGAGGTTGCCTCAGCTTCAGCCCGCCCCTTTCCCTTGGGCAGGTCCCTTCCGTGCCTGAGCCTGCTGAACTTGGCGAACATTTGGGGTGATAAGTGGAGTAACTTTCAGAGAGGGTGGTGGGCGTTCGGTCCTTGCCCGACAGCTTCGGACATTCCCCAACCGGGCGGGATGTACGATCATGTGCTGAAGGCTTGCGCCCACGACTTTTTCTCCAGGTTCGAACCGATGGTGATCGTGTTTGGTACCAGACGGAGATTAAGGGGTTTCAAGAGATAGTGGAAAGGATCGGGAAAGGGAGTGAATTGTGGGAGCGGCTTGAACAGGGGGAAGGTGATGGGGGGCCTAGGCTCGGAAGGGCGAAGAAGCGAAAAGCTTCCCACGAAGCTGGGGGATTGTCCGCCGTGGTGGAGAGGGATGACCAACAGTTGTTGGAGGGAGGGGATGGAGGGGATGGAGGTCCGGCAGGAGGGTCTAACCGCGGAGAGACCCCCGTCGAGGTCAGAACGCAGCAGGCCGAACAGATGACGGGGCCTGAAGGTGATTCGGATCCGCCTGCGGCGAAGAAGCCCGCTTCTCAAGTGACTCGACGGGCAGTCGTGTCACTTGTTGAGGATGATGGAGGTGGGCCTTCCAAGCCTGCCGCGTCGCAGCCCGTTTTTCAGGTTCCGAAGAAGCAGCTTCGGGTTCCCCCGCGACTCTGCCCACCCCGGCGCCTCTGCCCAGTTCTCAGGTACCGAAGAAGCAGCTTCGGGTTCCCCCGCCGACTCTGGCCATTTCTCAGGTACCGAAGAAGCAGCTTCGTAAGCCAGTTGTGGCAGTGGCTGATTCGGACGACGATGCTGAGGAGGAGGAGGAGGAGGAGGACGACGATGCTGAGGAGGAGGAGGGGGAGGAGGAGGAGGAGGAGGAGGAGGAGCAGCACGTTGCTACCAAGAAATCCGCCAAGGGTGGGAAGGCTGCGGAGCACGTTGCTTCCAAGAAATCGGCCAAGGTGGGGAAGCCTCCCAAGCCTGCCCTGCCTCAGAAACGGCGTCGAAAAGCAGTTGTGCTTTCAGATTCGGACGATGAGGAGGAGAAGGAGGAGGAGGATGGCGGCGGAGAGGAGGAGGACGGGGGAAAGGAGCGCGTTGCTTCCAAGAAGTTACCCAAGACCGCGAAGACTGCCAAGGTTGCCGAGCCCGCCAAACCCGCCCCGGCGCCTGCCCCCCACCCCCAGACGGGGTCTACCTGCGAGCAGAGGTCGAAGGAAAAGGCCAAAAAGGGTAAGAAAAAATCTGCGAGTGAATTCTGGTATGTAGAGTGTTTTGATTTTTTACGGTTGGCAGTCCGATTTCTACTAACTCGATTTTAGTCATGCGTTGATGGCATGATCGGTTTGCTCGCAGGTAATGAGGATGTGGAGCAGTTACTTCGCTTGGCTAATGTGGCGGTGGGCTTCGGACCAGCGGCTGTACATGCTGACACTTCCGGACGGGAGGAGCCTAAGGGGGCGGAAGACAGTCAGGCGGGCGATGAGGATGATGACAAGCCCACGTTGGAAATGAGACTTATGGACGGGGAAATGGGGTTCGGAGCACCAGAGGCCTTTTGGTGTGATGGGTGGACTTTAGCCATTATGCAAGCAGGGAACAAGGATACGGCTACGCCAATGTATGCCAAGCTAGAAGACGTCATGCTTTATGGGCAGGTGTCTGGATACGACACCAAGTGGAGGGACGTCGCATTTAAGTTTTTCGCTGAGGGGGAGAAGGGAGGGAAGTTGAAGAACAAGTTGTGGTGGATGCCGCTGGACTACGCGATGAAGGTGGTAAAGCTGACGGATGGCAAGAGCTGGAAGGATGTGGAAGTCTGGGCGCCTGCAAAGGAGATCGATAAGAAGAGGAGGAACTCGAAAACGGAACAGCAGATCGCGGAAGCGAAATTACGGAAGAGGCCCTCGAAAGTGTGAGGGAAAGTTAGCACTTGGACATGCGCTGGCAATGCTCGTCCTATGGTTAATACAAAGGTTAGGATGATGTCGAGTCTCTCCACGTAAAATTTACATGAATTACTAACTTTCAAGCCTCTCGATGTGGAATGTACGCTCAAATTGACATGAATTAAGCATTATGACACCAAATTAGCTCGAAAATACGCGATCGGACGCCAAAGTCGCGCGAAAAAAAGATATCGGACGACTGAAACTAGCGTTTTTTTCTTGCAAAATGCGCCAAAAATGACCCCATTCCGCGTGGGACCACCCGGCGGCAGCGCACCCCGGTGGAGCACACGGGGGACGGCACGACGCCGGTCAGCCTTGACCGCTGGTTGGCCCACAATGTTTCCTTGACAGGTGGGGCTCGCGCCCCCCCCCTGCCGCTTCACCCCGAGACGGCCGCCCGTCTCGGTGTTGCCGGACCCCCCCTGCCGCCTGCGTCGGCCCCTCCTCAGCCGCGGACTACCAAGTCCCCGCCTTGAAGGAGGGCTGCCTTGCCACCAACGACGTCGTCCACCCCTTCACTTTGGACTGGGAATTGGACGGCGCCCTTGCTCGCATGCGGTTCGATGCGGTGCCTCGGTGCCGACCACCTTTCTGCTGAGCTGCTGAAGACCCCTGACCCGGCGGTGCGGGAGCTTCTGCTGGCGTTCTGCAACCGTGTCGACCCATGCTCTCTGATGAGCCTCCGCCTGCTGAGTGGCAGACGGCCATCCGCGTCATGCTGTACAAGAAGGGATCTGCTGCTGACCCCGGTAACTATCGGGGTGTCTGCCTCCAGAGCGCCACGCTGAAGGTCTTCATCAGTGCGCATGATGCTGCACAGGCTCCGCGCCGCGCTGGACCCACACCTGGGTGAGTCTCAGATGGGTTTCCGTCGTGGTCGTAACACTGTCATGGCTGTGTTTGTCGCGCGCCGGTTGATGGACGAGGTGCGTCGCTTTTGCCCTGACGGTTTGCCGCTGGTCTTCATTTTTGTTGACTGTATCAAGGCCTTTGACACGGTCCTCTGGGAGGCTCTTTGGGCCATCCTAGCTCTGGATCGGGTACCACCAGCGTTTATTGCTGCCATTGGTCGACTGTATGAGGGCTCACAGGTGCCAGTAGTGCGGACTGCGGAAGGCACCACCCCACCATTCCCCCTTCACCACGGGGTGTGGCAAGGTTGTGTCCTGTCCCCATATCTGTTCATTATTGTCGTGGATCACGTCATGCGCCGGGCACGTGCGCGCTTTACTGCTCTTAAGGGGTTCGAGCCCGGCTTGGAAATCCTTAACGAGCGCGAACACGGCGGCGGTGGCCCTGGCTACCGCCTGTCCGACCTGATTTATGCGGATGATACCACCCTCATCGAGCGCCCCGAGCACATTCAGACCCGGCTGGACTGTCTGGGCTTGGAGGCGCGGGCGGTGGGGTTGGAGATTAGTGTCAAAACTGAGGCGATGGTGATTGGGGCTACCAGTCGCCCGCCGCTGCCGTGGCTGCTAGACGGGACGGAGCTCCCGTTCCGTGATCGCTTCAATTAACTGCTGGGGAGCATGCTCCCCGACACCGCCGACGATGTGGACATCCGCATTGGCCTGGCCTGGGCTAGGCTTCGACGCTTCGTTCGCTCAACACCCACTGGCGCTCGAAGGGCCTGGGCGAGCACCGCAAGCGCATGCTCTTCAAGGTCCTCGTCCTCACGGTGCTTACGTATGGCGCCGAGGCATGGACACTCACGGACACTGTCACTGGCCGCCAAGCTAGACGGCACGGTTTACATGATGCTTCGACAGGTCCTGAATCTAGGGTTTTCCAAGCATAGGTCATTAGCGTCTTTGTATCAGGGTATGCCTCGCATTTCGGACGAGATTAGGCAGTGTACGATAGCATTTGTAGGACATCTTGCTCGCACCAGTCAGGTTGATACCGCCCTTGGTCTGGCCGGCCCCCGGCCAGCGGCTTGGCCAACCAGGGCGGAATATCTTGACCTGGCCTGGCCCCAAGGACTTTCCTAGAAAGCTGCGGACATCTACGTCTCCCACAAGCCCAGTGGCAGGCGACCCCTGCCGCCCCAGCCACCCCAGCCACCCTACAGCCTAGGGGACTTTATAGCTCAGTAGTGTATAGACTGGTAAAGCTTAGTGACGTGGCCATGTATGCCCACGCGATGGGCTCACACCCGCCAATGCATTAGCTTTAGAGTATTTAGTCATGCTTTGCCCATATATATGCAGAGAGTTACTCTCTGCTGAGATGCCATTAATTAATTTATTTATTTATTAAACACGTGCTCCCGTTGGGTAGTCACGCGGAGCACCGGAGTGCATTTAATCCCTGTTGTGTATGCACAACACAGAGTGAAGAAAGGGGAGAGACCCCCTTTCTCCTTCATGCCAGACGGGCATGCCACAGCAGCACTTGGACACGTGAGACAATCCGGCAAATTCTGTGGGTGCAATAAGACCCGGCGTGAGCATATCATGACAAGGAGCGTGGGTATTGAAGCAGGCGGAGCATAGCTAGGGCGTAGCATTGCTCGCTGTACAGTACAAATTTGCTAAGCTAAGCTAAGGCTATTAAATTATATTAAATTAAATTTAAGTGTTACATATCTCCGTTGGGAGTACATGTAGCACATATCCCTGAGACGGGGCATATGGCTTTTAATACATTCTGGGCTACTTCCTGCAAGGGTAGGGTGTAAACTGCACCTGCTCTGGGTGCACAAAGTGCACCTGCACCATGCACTATCAAGGAGACAACCAGCGCAGGCCAGAAATCGGGAGAATCCGGACCATGGTAGCTCGAGCCTGCCGTTATCTTGTCCGCGTGTTCGAGTCCGCGTGTTCGACTATGTTTGTATTCCAGCACCTAAGGCGCGGACATAGGGTGGAAGGTCATCATGGCTATACAATGGCTAGGGCATGGCTCCTCAGCAGAGAGTAGCTCTCTGCATAGGCAGAGCTTGGCTAAATTCTTAATGCATCATCCGTGGGGAGCCCCATTATGTATAGTAGGCGCACATGCGCTAAGGCGATGGCTGGTTGTATACCGTGATTACCGTCAACTGTGCGTTACATAGTGGTGCACGTGACTAGGTATGGGGGCAAGGCTAGGCATTGCTAACATTCTAGGCATGGCGGCCATGGCCGGCGGCCATGACTACCAATGACAAGGGCTAATCTAGCCCGCAGGAGATGCCATGCTCCAGCTATAGCCTAGCAATAATATCTTCCACCCCATGTCAAGCAGGCCTTCTTTTAGGTATGATCCATCATGGTGGTGCAGACATGGTGATGCAGACATCAAGCCACAAGCCATATGGGGTAGCCATGGCTGACGGCGGAGCTCATAACTTTCACGTTTGGGCACCAAATTCGGCTGTGAATATCACAATATCGCCTCGTCTTTCTAAGACGCACACGCTAATATAATTTTGCAAAGCTATTACGCAATATATGACGAGCAAACGCTCCTCTACGCAACGCAGCCTAGCGGCTGCGCTGCATGTAAGCCCTGAAAATACGTCTGCAGCTCCGGCTGCAGCTTCGCCCTCAGGTCCGGAAGGCAGCGGTGACACTAGTAGCGCACTGGTGGTCGCCCAGATCCCTCCTGGGCTTTGGAATTCCTCACCCTCTGCATCGCCTGAGCCCAAGCGCAGTCGCCCAGGCAAACCTAGCTGGTCTGAGCGCGACTTTGACGTCGACAGGTTGTTTTCCACCTTTGACGTCGACAGGGCCCGGCTAGTATTTCGACATGCCATCCATCCAGATACTGGAGCTCGTGTTTTATGGGTCGTACGCCTCACTCCTTGACCTGTGCCAGCGCCTCCGCGCCCATTATCGCCTCCGCAATGGAGTTGACGGCCGGTTTTCCCACCGCGGACGTGACCACCTGCCTGGCTGGTCCCGCCCGCGCCTTCAGCTCGCCGCTCTCTTTTCCATCCTTAAGCGCTCTGCCGATGACCTCCGGGACCCCTCCCCCTTGACCGAATTCACCTTCCTCCTCTGCACGTCTCCAAGAAGCCATCTCACAGCACGTGACTCCCCTCGCTGCAGATGTGGCAGCTGTGGGCCACACGCTGGCTGCTGAGCTCCCCGCTATCTCCACCGCCACCTTCACCCTCCTCGCATCCACCCCCCCACACACACACACCGCCTCCACCGCCTCCATCACCGCCCAGCTCCGCGACATCGACAAGCGCCTCCAGCAGGACAACGCCATCGCCATCGAGTGCCTGCAAAACACCGCAGACCTCACTGCCCAGGCAGTGTCAGAAGGACATTGCCTCTTGGAAGCCAGCCCCCGCTGGCCCGGCTGGCGATGCCCCTCCCACCCAGACTTGGGCGGACACACCACCTCGACCACCACCTCCGCCGTCGCAGCACAGCTCCATGCAGCAGCAGACGCTCGACCTCCGCGAGGAGGCCGAGCTCGCCATGCAACTATTGTAGCGCAGCCTTAACATCATCATCAAGAACTTCGACATGGTGGAAGGTGAGAACTCCTCGAAGCTTGCCCAGGCGTTTAATTGAGAGCACAATCCTTGACTGCATGGGCCTCAGTGGTGAGATCAAGCTGGAGGCCCACCGCCTTCCCCGCTCGCGGGGTAAGGCGGGGGCGTCTCCGCTTCTTCTCATCTTTGAGAACCCGGCGGACAAGATTTCGTTTCTCAGACGCCGCGAGCGGCTCGAGAAGACTCACATCACCTTGGACGACGACTTGACCCTGGCGCAGCAACAACGGCGCCGGTAGCTATGGCCGACCTACCTCTGGACAGCTCCGGCAGAGCGCGGCGGGGAAGCCGGTGTACTGGAAGGGGGCGACCATCTACGTCGGCCACAAGCCCTGGCAAGCAACCCCCGCGGCCCCAGCACCTCCAGACACCCCAGCTTAGGGGAATATAGCAGTAGTAGTGTACATATCTAGAATAGTCAGGCCTAGCTGTTACATCAAGTTTCGTTTAAGTGGCCAGCCGGAGCGGCTGCTTAGGTTTTAGCGGACAAGTGTTCGAAGCGCGTCATTGGTGAATTACTTGGGAACTTGGGTTTCCCCGCGAAACTCCAACCGCACGTTCAGATTTCCAAATCTCAAGTAAAGTTCGGCGCAACTTTCTGAACGGGGGCAGTTGACGAGCAGCATTCCTCCGGACGAATGAATTGCGTTCCATACTTGCGCAAAATTTTGAAAGGTAGCTTGCGTGCAGCCCTACTAAAATTTGCGCGGACGTTCAGATTTCCAAATCTCGGGTAAATTTCGGCGGAACTTTCTGAACGGGGGTAGTTGGCGGGCAGCGTTCCTCCAGACGAATGAAATGCGTTCCATACTAGCGCAAAATTTTGAAAGGTAGCTTGCGTGCAGCCCTACTAAAATTTGCGCGAAGTGTGGGACTGAAAATTCGTAACGGAAACTTTTTGGTAGTTGCCGTCAAGTCTTTTGTGCAAACGTGTGGGAGTGAAAATTCGTAACGGAAAATTTTTGGTAGTTGCCGTCACTTCATTTTGCGCGAGTGTTGGGCTGAAAATTCGTAACGGAAACTTTTTGGTAGTTGGCGTCACTTCCTTTGGTTCGACTGAAAATTCGCTGAAATTCGCTGAATTCGTACCGTAGCCTAATTTTTAGTACCTCGAAGTGACGGGGCACCTAAAAATTTGCCCACAAGTACACTTGGCAGCGCGCTCACTGGGAAAAATTGTACAGCCGCTCCGGCGGGCCACTTGAACGAATTGTAATGTACGTCGCGTAACAATTCGTTGTAGTTACGGACGTAAATTAGGTCCTTTGCCTCGGTTGTTCCTAGATTTACGTGTAGTTCCAACTGGGACACTATTGTCCTCGTAACAGTACTGTGGTACAGTGGGTGCTTTTGGGGCGCCGCGCCGCGTACTTTATTAGTGGTCTTTATCCTTTGGTAGAATGTAGTGGACCAGCGTGCACCTGTGCATCTGCCTGTCTATCTGTATGCGAGGGCCAGGTCGGCCCGAGCATTTTGGACCGTTTGTGACCATTTATGCACGTTCCACCCCTCGTGTGGTCACTCGGCGTGTGTTAAATGAATTAACACATATAGGCTTGGGTCATGGCAGTGTAGTGTGTTTCCTTCCTCTATTCCTGGAATAAACGGGTTCGGGTAAATGGTTGTATGGCGTATTATAGCAACACATACGTGAATGCATTGAGATCAGCTCCGTCTCGTTCGTCTTTCGCTAGGGGTTTGAGTAGAGGAGGCCTGACCAATTTAGGTAGTATCAGGCCCAGTAGAGGTAGAGGTGGAGGTAGAAGTTTAGGACGTAACAATGGTTCCGGAGGAACTTTCGTAGGTAGAGAACGAGACGACGGTCCTTTGTCACATACGCCTTTGCAAGAACCCTTCCGCGTCCAGGGATACGAAGACGACACTTTCTTGACAGGTAATGGGCGGGTCGCCGTCAAGCTGGGGGAGTAGTGCTGCCCGGTTCGGGACACGATCTGCCTAGATGCTAGACCTGCTCGTAGCGGATAAACCCTTTCGTAGATAGCTCCTTCGCTTTGTTTTCCTGCGCAAGTTTTCTCCCTGTCGTAGATAGAGGATAATTCTCTTCCTGTCGTAGATAGAGGATAATTGTTTGGTTCGGCAACAGTGAGACGAGTAGCGTCGTCGTAGACTACACCTTTTTCCTTCGTGCTGCTGTTTTATTAGACGGCCGCACCCGCAGAGATACGGGTCTCTGCTTTTTGGACGAGCGCTGGACTATTCGGTCGCTGATTTTAGGACGAGCGCTGGACTATTCCGCCCTCATGCTGCTTTCGATGCTCCAGATCGCCCAGATAAGTCGCCTACGCCTTCTTCTAGCGTGACGTCCCAAGACCCACCAGGTGCGTTACCATGAGCCAGCGTCGTGTTTTTACTGCTCCTTCCCATTCGTCCAGTGACAATAGCTTAGCCAAATATTACGTAGTTATTACCCCTCAATGGTCAGCCATTTTCCTTTCTTGGTCAGATGCTAGGAAGATAGTGCAAAACCGTACATATAACGTAGTTAGGTATAAGAAATTTGTTACCTTTGAAGAAGCTCAGCAATTCCTTATAGACCATAGTGAATCAGATTTAGGCCTACATGTACGTTCTATTCCTCATGGTCGTCCTCCTGTAGAAGCTCTAGTTTTTGCTACTCCTCCTTCTTCTCCCCCTAAACGGGCTGCATCCTCATCTAGCTCAGATACTCCTCTCACCTTAGAGTTTGGTTCCCTATCCATTACTGTGGTTAAAAAGGATTGATTTTAATTGTTTCTTTGCTTAAGACATTCAAGGTTTTTCCTTTTTCCTTTATTGCTTCAATTCAGATTCCTATTCCTTTCTTAAGGCAACGTTTGTTGTTTTCTTTCCTTTACTTAATTAAAGATGGATCCAGTGGGTGGAGATATGTCGCCTATACCTACCAATACTACTACTAATAATAATAATACTACTAATAACAATAACAATACTCGTGGTAACCGACGGGACTCCTTGGAAACGGTGCACCATCTCACTCCTCAAGGTAATCTGCGTACCTCACCTCCTTCTCCTGTTGCTGGTGGTCGCCGTCGTCCCTCAATTACCCCACCTACCTTTGAACAACGTGTCAGATTTAGTGATGAACCCTCTTTTGCTATGAACCAGGCCCCTGCCCCTCCTGCAACCTTGGCTCAACCTTCAATTAGGTCCTCACTCCCTGACAATGCTTCTAGGCCTCCTCCCCACCCTGTGCCTTCCATCCCTGCTTTTAACACGGGTCGTACCTCTGCCCCTGTCGGCCCTTCTGGGCGCCCTAGTGCAGTTCCCTTTTATCCCCCTGCTTCTTGGTCCTACCCTGATACGGCCTACGAGGCTGCCCAGGTCCCTACCCGTGTGGCTGATTTAGAAGTTAATAGTGATTTCAGCACCATGCCCTAGATGACAGAAACTATGATCATTTTGCCTACTCCTCCCTTCGTGAGCAATATACTGTTCCCTTCTCCTATGGGCACCATCCTGAAACGGTGGCCCCTTCTAGACCCCTATCCAAAACCTTTCCTCTTCCTTCTTTCTATCCCTCGTATGTAGCAGTGGAAGACAGTGGCCCTATGGGTAAATCTGACCCTTCTAATCCCCCTAAGCCCCCTGCTCTTCCCCTCTTTGCTAACCTACCCAAGTTGGATGTTAAGTCTACCCCTCAACAGTTTTTCACTTTTATTATGTTGCTTACCCAGAATACAGAGTCGTGGCAAAATCATAATAGATGGCGTCTCTCTGATGCTGTACTAGTCCCTCACTATCTTACTACCTGTATTACTCCTGAGCTTGCTAACCTCATCCAGTGTGAGTCTTTGGCCTCTCATGCCTACCCTAACTCAGTAGCAGAATTGTTTAAGCGTTTAGAGAACCATTTAGTCCCTCCTGATGCAGATTGGCAGGATAGATTAGCCTTTGGTACCTTGCAGCAGGGTACTAAATCGTTTAAGGAGTATATGAAAGAATTTGATGCACAGATGGTACGAATTAGGGATTTGTCGGGCGCAGAAGTACGTGCTCGCTTCCTACAAGGCCTCAGTAGACCCTTATTACGTGAAGTAAAGCGCCAGTTCTCTGCCTACCGTTTTACTGATCTACCCCTCAAGCATGTGCGTCAGCATCTCTTACGAGTAGCAGATTTCTTCACCACTCCTTCTCTTCCTACCCGTTCCCGTATTAATAATATTAGCCTTACCCCTGAGGAGGAGAACTCCTATGTAGAAGAATTAGATATTTGCGTTACTGACCTTTCAGCTCTGGATGTCTCTCATATCACATGCTATCATTGTAAGGAAGTAGGTCATCTTAAACGTGAGTGCCCCAAGTTCCTTTCGGGTGCTCCCCCTCATCCCGACGCTCGCCCTCCTCGTACCCCTCAGCGTGCTCCTATTCGTCCCACTCCAGGACGCATTCCCTCAGCTACCCCTAGTAGGCTGAATGCTGTGCAGACAGGACCCCCAGGGTTCCCCTATGATAATCAGGCTCCCGCACCCTCTTCGCTCCCTCGTGACCCTCCAGCAGTGGCTTTTTCGCCAGGGTCTTCTTCGGGGTTAGTTCCTATGGATTTGGGGGGGAGGGGGAACAGTAGGCCTGTCAGCCGGGGGTAACCTGGACAGGTCCTTAGATAGTACCCCAGATAATAATTTTTGCCTGCCTGTTTTTATAACCTCTGTAGGAGCTGAATCATCCCTACCACTACGTGTCCGTCCTCTTATGTTTTTGAATGGTGGCTTAACCGTTCCCCATACTGTTGTAGACCCCTTCTTGCATGCTGATGAACTTTTGAACGTCTCTGTGTTAGTGGATAGCGGTGCGGCTAGCTCCTTTGTGAGCGAGGCCCTAGTTAGGCGTTTAGGACTAGTCCCTATCCCTCACACCAAAACTGTCACTGTCCATTATGCTGACGGTCGCACCAGTCATTCCCCGGGTACGGTGTCCCTTCCCCTGGTCATACAAGGACGTACTGTCAACCTGACGGCCACTATAGGCCCTATCACTACAGCTGATGTATTACTAGGATTAGATTGGCACCAGGATAATAAGATTACTATTAATTATGATACCATGGTCATTTGGTTTCCAGATAGCTCTTACTGGGTACCGGAACGTCATTATAGATTAGAAAATTTATCCTTGGTAGATATTACTCCTCCTACACCTGTTGATCCTCCTGTAAGACCTATACCTGAAGTATTAATGTCCAATGATGAATTGCGATCTGAACTAAAGGAATATGGATACCTATTATGTATGTTCCTTCAGTTAGAAGTACAGGAGATACCTATCCTAATAATAGTGTGGATATAGATGTAAACACAGTGGATACAATAGGAGTGGGATTTACTGAAAATGAAATAGTAAGATACATGGCTGTGATAGATTCCTCAAAAGTTTTTGAAGAAAAGACTCCTTCTTATCCTCCTCCTCGTTCTGTTTTACACCGTGTAGTTATCAAGGACGGTGCAGTTCCTACGCACTCTCCGATGTATAGAATGGGCCCTACCGAATTAAAGGAACTAAAACAGATTTTAGTGTCACTATTAGAAGCAGGATTGATAGAGCCTAGTAACTCCCCCTACTCAGCTGGTGTCCTGTTAGTTCCTAAGCCAAATGGCAAGTTTCGCCTAGTTACTGATTATAGGAAGTTAAATGATATTACTGTGAAGTCTAAATACCCTCTACCTCGTATTGATGATATATTTAATAAGGTTAAAGGTTCCACCTGTTTCACGGTACTGGATTGTGCGGATGGTTTTTGGCAGCTGCGTATAGCGCCTGAGGATTGCCATAAAACCGCCTTTGCTACCCCTTTTGGTCATTACCAGTTTAGAGTAGCGGCTATGGGACTCTGTAACTCTCCTGCCTCTTTTCAAATGTTAATGAATGAAGTGCTTAGACCTGTTATGGGTAATTCTCACCTTCCTCAAGTGTCATCTGATTTAAAGGATCCTTCCTTCTCCTCTGTTTCTTTATCTGAGCACGATCGTTCTTGTGCTCAAGCTTACTTAGATGATATCCTTATTTACTCTCCTGATTTTGAAACGCACCTACGTGATTTAAAGAAAGTCTTAGAAATAATGGCTGAAAATTCTTTGTGGGCTCGCCGTGCTAAAGTTCGTTCTGGTAGGAGTGTACCATTTTTAGGACACGTCTTGTCAGATGCCGGGGTCGCTACCGACCCGGATAAAACTAAGTCAATTCAGGAATGGCCTACCCCTACCGACGTTAAAGGTGTACGTAGTTTCCTAGGGATTGCCTCTTACTATAGGCGTTTTATCCCGCGTTTCGCAACTATAGCAGCCCCTATCAATCATTTATTAAAGAAAGATATCCCCTTTGTTTGGAGTAGTGAGTGTCAGTCGGCTTTTCAGTGTCTAAAATCCCTACTCCTCTCTCCTCCCGTACTCATCCTACCGATACTACTAAACCCTTTGTGGTAGCTACAGACGCTAGTAAGGTAGCTATAGGGGGCGTCCTTCTCCAGGATCAGGGTCAGGGCTTACAGCCAATTGAGTATATCTCTAGGACAATGCTCCCTGCGGAGCGTAACTATCCCGTACACCAGCAGGAACTCTTAGCGGTGGTGTATTGTTGCCACGCGTGGCAGCACTTTCTTAAAGGTGCCCAATTTGATGTTTGCCTGAATGAACCCTGTGAGATAGATCCTTATAGATTAGTTATCCAGACGGACCACCGTCCCCTTACCCATCTTCTCTCAACCCAACCTTACCCCTCGTCAAGCGCGCTGGATGGAGTTTTTAGCACAGTTTTCCCCTTTTAAACTTCAGTATGTTAAGGGTGTAGATAACATAGTACCAGATGCACTCTCCCGTCGCGCAGATTACTCCTTTTTCGAGGACTTGGATGTTCTCAATACTACTCTAGTTCCTACTACTATGGGTGTAACCCCTTATGGTGAACTACCTGATGATGAATCCTATGCCTATCTCTTTCATACAGCTGTTCGCATGCCTGATCTCCTTTCTCACGTAGGACTCTCTCTCCCGTGTGAGGCCCTTCCTGTGGTCTCGGTGGGGGGGAGGGGAAAAATAAAATTTCTATACCGCTTAGCCATATAGCGACTAGGTCAGGAAAGTCTTATGATAACATAGTCCCTCTAGGACCTCCCCTTCTCTTTGGCAAGGCGGTAGGAGACCTCTTTAAACCTGTTCTGGATACCTCTGTAGCGATGCCTACCTCTGATCTTGAACGCCTTATTAGTAGATTTACGGCCACTGAGCCGGAAGCTTTAGCTGCCATTGCTGCCCATCCCCAACAATTAGGCAAGCACCCTTGTAAATTTGTAGGTGGGTTTTTATATGTGCAGATAGCAGATTCTCCCCCTCAATGGCGCCTGTATGTCCCTCCTATCTGTCGCTCCTCCTTGCTCTTTGAGTTGCATGACTTAGCTGCTCATCAGGGTGGTAAACGGGTACGGGACCTAGTAGCCCGCTCTTACTACTGGCCTTCCCTTTTAAGGATGTAGATGAGTATGTTAGAACCTGTCAATCTTGCCAGGAGATGAAACCCAACAATGTAGGACAGATAGCAGAACCTAGGACCTACCTGATCCCATCATGCCGTGGGACTCTATTATGATGGATTTTGTAGGACCTTTTAGGAAGAATGATAGAGGTAACGCCCAGATCCTTGTTTTCGTAGATCGTTTTACTCGTATGTGTCATCTCGTGCCGTGTCCCTTAGAACTCACCGCACGCGATTGCGCACGCCTATACCTTAATAACGTCTATAGATATCATGGTTTGAGTAGGCAGTTTATTAGTGATAAAGATAAGCTATTTACCTCTGACTTTTGGCAGCAGTTCTTCGCTGCTATTGGTACCAAGGTTACGTTCGGTACTGCCTATCACTCCTCCTCCTCTCATCTAGTAGAACGTCTTAATAGGGTAGTGGAAGAAGCTCTGAGGCACTATGTGAATGGTTCTGGGAGTGATTGGGAGGATTATCTATGCTTGGCAGGCACCGCAGGCCTCACCGCCCAGGCAGTGAAGGACATTGCCGCCAAGCCAGCCCCGGCTGGCCTGACCGGCGATGCTCCTCCCATCACCACCTGGGCGGACATGCTTAAGCAACACACCACCTCCACCACCTCCGCTGTCGCAGCCCAGCTTCAACGGCAGACGCTTGACCTCCGCGAGGAGGCCGAGCTCGCCAAGCGCAGCCTCAACGTCATTGTCAAGAATCTCAAGATGGAGGAAGGTGAGAATTCCGAGAAGCTTGCGCGTGCTTTTGAGAGAGAAATCCTTGATCGCATGGGCCTTACTGGTGAGATCGAGCTGGCCGCCCACCGCCTTCCCCGCGCGCGGGGTAAGGCAGGGCCGCCCCCGCTCCTTCTCACCTTTAAGACCCCGGCGGACAAGATTTCTTTTCTCAGACGCCGCAAGCGGCTCGAGAAGACTCTCTTCACCCTTGACGACGACTTGACCCTGGCGCAGCAACAACGGCGACGGGAGCTATGGCCGACCTACCTCCAGCTCCGGCAGACCAAGGCGGGGCAGCCGGTGTACTGGAAGGGGGCGGCCATCTACGTCGGCCACAAGCCCTGGCAGGCGACCCCCGCGGCCCCAGCGACTCCAGACGCCCCAGTTTAGGGGAATACAGCAGTAGTGTAGAATAGTTAGACAGTGGCCTTGTACATGCCCGCCTACTACAGGCACTATACCAGCTTAGGCCTAGCCTTTTTAGTAATGTACATGTGTGCCTATGATGAGCCACACTCCAGACGATGCCTAGTTTTATTTAGTAATGCTGTGCCCATGCAGAGAGCTGCTCTCTGCTGAGATGCCACGCTCTAGTTTTTGTATAGCCATGATGATCTTCCCCCTCACAGGCATGCTCCCCCCCTTACCCGGGCATAGCGTGATAGACCATGAGGGTGCGGGTGCCCTGGTGCACCTAGAGCAGGGGTAGCTTACATTCCCACCCTTGCATGAAGTAGCCTAGAATGTATTAAAAGCCATATGCCCCTTCTCAGGGCTATGTGCTACATCTACTCCCAACGGAGTGATGTTGATAATTAATTAATTAATTAATTAATCTATGCTTGGTAGAGTTCTCCCTTAACAATTGCCCTCAGGCTGCGCATGGCTATACGCCTTTCTTCCTAGATACTGGTAGACAGCCTCTTACTCCTACCTCCCTCTTAGCTAGTCCTTTACGGGATAGGGACGAGGTGTCCCGGGATACCGTAGAAGGTGTGCAGGCCTTGCTAGATAAAATGAAAAATGCACATGATCACGCAATTTCAGGGTACCAAAAGGCTCAGGCCAAGTACCTTGCTAGGTTGCGTGCCTCCTTAGATAGAAGAGCGCCTGAAATAGATATAGGAGATTTAGTCTTAGTAGAAGGCCCCCGTGTTGGCCGTTTTGCTCACAAGTTCGAAGCTGAACTTAAAGTGAAACTTAGGCCCGCCTTCTTAGGACCCTTCCGTGTGTTGTCTAGAGTAGGTAATTTCTTATATAAAATAGATATCCCTACCTCTTGGCAGACACATTCTAACACCTTCCATAGAAGCCAGCTGAAGCTTTATCACCAAAGCACGTTCGCTGGTAGAGAACTAGCTCCTGCCCCTTTAGAGCATAACCCTGACACTGGTGAGGTAGAAGACGAGGTAGAGGGTATCGTGGCCCATAGAGATATTAAAAAGGGCCGCGGTACCCAGCGCCAGTATAAGGTTAAATGGATGTATGCTCGTAGTGAGGTAGATAAAGTATGGTACACGGAGAGTGAGTTAGATGGTTGTAGCCGCTTGTTGCAGGACTACAAAACCCTACACCAGCTCTAGCTGGCAACCTGCCCCTCCCTTATCGTATTCCTGCTGTTGGTGGGTGGTTGGTTGTCCCCTCCCCTCCGCAGCCATCATGGCTGATCCTACCCCTCCGTCGGAGAGCCGGCCGCCTTCCCCTCCACCACCGGACCCAGAGCTCTACTTCGAGGCCCTTCCGGGCCGCTGCATGGGTGTCACGTTCCAGTTATCCGGGTGGCCTCGTTCAGCCTGCCCTCCAGGCTCATCATGCGACTTTAGTCAGGGCTGCCCTCTTTGGGGTCTCGTGGTTCGGCCCGGACCCCGACGATCCGCAAAAGCTAGTCTTGCATGGGTTCGACGATGCCGGGCATTGTCTTGTAGGATGCGGCTCCCGCTGTCCCGCCTTGGGGCAGATAGCCGCTGTCCTTCAGTGCCCCCGTGTGTTTTCCTACCTGTCTACCCCTGTGGGCCGCTCCTGCCTACGGGAGGTGTTCCCTTGGCTCCCAGGCGAGGGCGAGGCAGATGTAGATGGACACCCCTGTGACCTCCTACGGGCTGTCGAGTACATGGAAATCGCGGACCAGTCAGCTGGGGTAGCAGCTAGCGACCCTTCCCCTACGGACGCACCAGTCGAGGCGCAGTACACGCCAGAGTATTCTGCCTCAAGTGCAGCGTCCTCCTCCTCCGTGTCGGCTCCTTCTCCTGTCCCGTCTTCACCACGGACGACCCGGCACGTGTCTGTGGAGCCTACCCCTTTGGGCTTGGATCGCGAGCCTGATCATCTCTCGGCGACTGTTTCTGCGATGCAGGCCCAGATCCAGTCCCTGACCTCGGCTTTCGGGGCTTTCTTGGCGGCCCAGGCGCAGTCTCCAGCCACGCCAGGTGGGGTGTCTGTTGTATCTGTGCCCCCTACCCCTTCGGCTGCCTCGGCGCCTACGGTTTCGCCTGCGCTGTGCGAGCCCTCGGTAGCTGCGGTTTCCTCTGTTGCTGCGGCTCCTACGCCTCCGGCTGCCCCTGCGCCTGCGACCGACGTACCTACGCCTTTGCGCGAGTCGCCCACCCCAGCGGCCGCGCCCGCCGTCGCCGCTTCCGGGCCACCTGCAGCGCCATCGCAGCCAACGCGGGGTTTCTTCAGCGACACGGGCGGTCTTCCCAGGCTTTGGGAGGGTGGTCCCCCGCAGAGGATCCCGGTGCCCGACTGGAGCTTGGACGGTAACCAGTCTTATGCTGGATTGCCTGTCCCTACGGGCCCTGTTTTCAACATGTGGCCTGAGGGTGCGCCGCCACCGGAGACCGGAGCGCCCGCTGCGGTGGCGGGTCCGTCGCGACCCCCTTTGGCAGCGAGCCCGGCGCGACCTCCTGTTGTACCGGCGCCGGCTGCGGCTGTGCCGGTTCCTACCCCTGCTTCGGCCCCTGCCCCTTCGTCCTCGCGGTCTTTGGCTGCGGTTGTTCGGGCCAGCGGCCCTGATCCTCGCACCACCCGCGCTGCTGATTCCCTCCGGGAGTTGTCCCAGGGCGATCGGGACCGGGCCCCTTCTGTGGTGCATGCGACGCCGGAGTCGCGCGACACGCCCGTCCCTGGGTACGGTATGTCTGCGCTCGCCTGCCGACAGTGTGACCTGCCGCGCGCCTCCGCCGAGCTTGCCATTTCGTCCATGTCCTACGGGTTCTCCCAGGTGTGTCGGGCGCCGCGGGACCGTGGCCTACCCATTGAGACTGATCGGCCTCCTTTCGACATGGTTATTTTAGCTGATCCTGTGTTCCAGGGTGAGATCCTGGTTCGGCGTGTTCTGTATCGCTGGGCTAGGCGTCACAACGACTTGGACACCTACGGTGGGTTCCAGTGGGCTTACCCTCCGCCTCTGGGCATTATGGCCTCAGATGCCCTTACGGTAGAGTTTCCTGCGGTGCCGGGTGCCACGTACAGCACGGTTCTCCAGCCCATCCTGGAGTGGGATGCCCGTCGTCCAGCGCCCATCCCGGGCCAGGGTCTGGACTCCCGTGGCCATCCTCCTCCTCGGGCCAGCGACTACCTAGTAGAGACGTTCGGGTCGCGACAGTGTGCTCGTCGGTGGCGCTCCCATGAGGTTCGGCACATCCGGATGTGGCCGTCTAACGTGGAGCCCCTGGTGGATCTGTTCTTCCCGACGGGTTTGCGCCCTCGGATCCGGTACCATCGCCTACTCCTGCGGGCTCTCTGTTTGATCGCGGTCGAGCCTTTCCTACGCCTCTTTGCCTGTGGTTTCCTGGACTGGGCCCGTGGCCAGGTCGTCCTTACGCAGCATAGGTATTACTGGGCCTTTCTGGGTCTGTTTCCTGATGGCGTGTGGGCCGATGTTTTCCTCACTGTAGACAGGCATGACAATGCCGATGATGTGGCCCACTACCAGGCGTACCTGGATGTTCTGCTGGCTTCTCGTGGCACTTACCAGACGGATGGCAACTAGATAGAGGGCCTTAGGCCCGACCTGAGGGTGTTGTCCCTCCGGTATATAGAGTCGCCCACATATTCTGGCCAGTTGACTGGTCGTTCTTGGTCCTTAGTACTGGTTTGTTTACTCTGTGTGTCCTGCCCAGTGCCGTCCCCCCGGCAAGGACTCTGTTCCGGGCAGTTAGGGGAACCTACCACCAGGCTTGGTGCTGGCTAACCCTATACCACCCGGCGTGGTGGTGGAACCGAGTAACATGATTGGTGCTTTGTATCTTGGATGGCCTGCCGATTGTGTTGGTGTGTGCTGGGTGCATTAGGTTTCCTACCCCTTGGTTTCCTCCCTGTGCGTAGGGAGAGGGCTCCCTACCTTTGTGGGGGGGGAGGTGTTACGTCGCGTAACAATTCGTTGTAGTTACGGACGTAAATTAGGTCCTTTGCCTCGGTTGTTCCTAGATTTACGTGTAGTTCCAACTGGGACACTATTGTCCTCGTAACAGTACTGTGGTACAGTGGGTGCTTTTGGGGCGCCGCGCCGCGTACTTTATTAGTGGTCTTTATCCTTTGGTAGAATGTAGTGGACCAGCGTGCACCTGTGCATCTGCCTGTCTATCTGTATGCGAGGGCCAGGTCGGCCCGAGCATTTTGGACCGTTTGTGACCATTTATGCACGTTCCACCCCTCGTGTGGTCACTCGGCGTGTGTTAAATGAATTAACACATATAGGCTTGGGTCATGGCAGTGTAGTGTGTTTCCTTCCTCTATTCCTGGAATAAACGGGTTCGGGTAAATGGTTGTATGGCGTATTATAGCAACACATACGTGAATGCATTGAGATCAGCTCCGTCTCGTTCGTCTTTCGCTAGGGGTTTGAGTAGAGGAGGCCTGACCAATTTAGGTAGTATCAGGCCCAGTAGAGGTAGAGGTGGAGGTAGAAGTTTAGGACGTAACACTAGCCACCGTGGCCTTGTACAGTACATGTACGCCTATTACATATGGGCCCCCTACCAGCTGATGCATGACTTATAGCATTATTTAGCCATGTACATGTGTGCCTATGATGTGCCACACCCAGATGATGCCTATACTAGCTTTATTTAGTTATGCTGTGCCCATGCAGAGAGCTGCTCTCTGCTGAAACATGCCATGCACTCTAGCCATAGCCTACTAAGCCATAATAATCTTCCACCCCATGCCAGGCCTTATGAGCTCTGATACATCATGGTGGTGCAGGTGCACTTTGTGCACCCAGAGGCTTGTGTGTTTACATGCCCTACCCAAGTGCAGGAAGTAGCCCAGAATGTATTACAAGCCATATGCCCTTTCTCAAGGATATGTGCTACATATACTCCCAAGGGAGTTATGTTCCTCATCAACTAATTAATTGATCAATTAATGTTGGTGTAGGTGCACATTGTGCACCCAGAGTAGGTGGCAGTTTACATCCTCCACCTGCAATGAGGTTGTAGACGAGACTGTATGAAATTAAAACCCATATGCCCCGGCTTCTCAGGGATATGTGTTACCTGGCTGTCCGCGACACTCCCGGAGCTAGTGTATCAGTAGAAGAACCCCCCCCCCCCCCCTACCCCCAAAACTGGGGGGGCGGGGGGTAAAGGGTCGGACCCGGGTCCACCCACCCCCACCACAGAAAATTGTGTGTGTGTGGGGGGGGGGTTCGCCAGCCAAATTCTTTACTTTGGCTAAGGGAGCGGGTCTACTAAGAACACATCCGTCGCACCCATTCTCCTAGCCCTCCTGGCTATGATGGTAGGCTGAGCACAGCGTGCCTCCAAAGTCAGCCATTTGTGGCATTGGAATTAACTTGGTTAGACAATACCTACTTATTAGCCAATCACATTAGACAACTCATACCTTGACCATGATGATCAAGTTGAAAATGCCACACGTGGCCGAGTGCAAAAACCTTAAAGGAAACCCTGTGTAACAAGCAAAAATGGTTTGTTGTTACATCCTTTGTTTTTTGAACGTTTGGCTTTTATTCGAGGGCTTTTGGATCAGTATTGAGAAAGTTATGAGGTTTCCAAGAAGGCGGTACTTGAAACTTGTACTTTGTCAACCGACTGCATTTAGAAGCCCTTATTGGTCGTGGCCTGGTCCACGTGGGGTTAGTTTGCTGGTCGGTACTACCAAGTCTTAAATGCTCCTTTGGGACTTTAGTGCTTAGTACAGATTCAGGATCTCATGTCCGGGATTCTGCCAGGCTGTGTGTGGTGTTGTTTTGTTTCGTGTGACTAGGATGGATACGAAGATCTTGTTTAGAATTCCATGATTTTGATTGGTTCTCTTCAGGCTAAGGTTGAGGCATGCTCGACAAGCACGTCGATATCAAGGACGTGGGGTCGCCATTGTTGACACCTTGGTTTTGATCCATCATGGTATAATAAAGCTTGTCTTTATTGTCCATTCATAAGAGCCCTTTGATGCTAGACTGCTTTCAGTTCCACAGAAGACGTGTAGGGCACAAGCTCATGTCTTTGTGTCTAGAAGGGGTGTGGTTCCCTAAATCACGCGCTGTGGAATCTCCATCTCAACGTTAGTTGCCTGGATACTTGAAGAGTGACTCAGGAAGGCAACCCAGGTAAAAGATCTTTCATATTTGGACTATGGATGATGCTGATGATCATTTTTAGTCGTTACATTGGTATCATCGGAGGATCTCTACTTCTGTGTTTCTCTTGAGTCGTAACCTTCCGGGTAGTACAATTAATGTTGAAAGATGTCTACCATCTGGGAAGAATCATGGAGTTGCGTAAAACTTTGGGTGATAAAGAGAGAGACACATCCTTATGTGACTGTCTTGCTCTTTCTCACTAGAAGTCAGCCGTAACCGTTGTTTCTACTAGGTAGACGATTGCGACCCCATGTGGTGGTATGAGTATAGTTCAAAGACACAATCTGACACCTTTACCCCCTACAGGGGCAGCTCACGTAGGTGGGACAGTGTTCCAACTCCGGTAGGTGGGACAAATTCAGCAAAGCGGGACATGTTCAGGTGTCCCACCTAACTGAAATTATGTCCCACCTTGTTGAATTTGGAAAAACATGGTGTCCCACCTACCGGCATTTGTGATACAGGTCTGTCTCACCTACCCGAACTTGAAGCTGTGTCCCACCTAACTGTATGTTTCTATGTGTCCCACCTTCCTGAATGTAGTGGCTACGCACATATGGGCTCTATGTGTCATACTCCTACATATGTTATACATACATGTCCCTATTACTCCTATGGGGCATGCTACCTATTCTGCACGTTTGCTCATGGCGTAGGGACACTTGATCTGTGTGCAACCGATAATACGCTGGAAATTAAATCAATCAAGTGCAAATATGGTAGTTCTTGCAGATTTGTATGACAACATTGTTATTGTTATATGGTGCATGGGGGTGGGGTTAGAACCCCCCACCCCCACTTCACCCCACTTCACCCCACTTCACCCCACTTCACCCCACTTCACCCCACTTCACCCCACTTCACCCCACTTCCCACCCCCCACCCCCACCCCCACCCCCACCCCCACCCCACCCCCACCCCCACCCCACCCCCACCCCCACCCCCACCCCCACCCCCCCCCACCCCCCCCCACCCCACCCCCACCCCACCCCCACCCCACCCCCACCCCACCCCCACCCACCCCACCCCACCCCCACCCCCACCATATAACAACAACATAACAACACCACGATAAGAAATGACATCGTGGTGCAGTCGCCACCGCCATCATCAAGGAGACAACCTGCGCAGGCCAGAAATCGGGAGAATTCGGGCAATCATGTACAAGACAACAGGCTCCAGGTCAGCCAAGCGCTCGTACGTGCGAAACTTGATGACTGGGTCTGCAATCGCCATAATCCAAGTGATGCACATGTACAACCACGTCATAACTCGGAAGCTTTGGATTAGGATCATAAAAGATTGACTCAAACAATTACCGTGCTAGCAAGATGTGGGCAAGAGAATGCATCCATGGTTGTTGTAATGGTGTAAAAAGGGTGCCAGATTTTCAAGTAAGGAATCATGAATAACCATGCCGCACCTCATGGCCATGCATATACATGGTGGCAAAAAATTTCACATCATCCACACGGCCATGTGTGTGCCTGCACGTGTATGGTTGTGAAAATTGACAGCATTTTTATTATGCACACACCCATGTATGCATGATTGCCTATGACGTCCACGCAGGCATTAAAATTCACAAGGCCTCGCATTCGATCGTGCTTGCAAAAAACTGTCCATCAACACAATACGCCTAGCCTGCAGCCTGCATGTAGTGCATGGTTGCACAAAACAGAACTACATGAACACAATGAATGAATGCGCAAACTTTGTGCCCACACTTGGAATTACCCCAAACTGAACAACGCGGTTATAATGCACATGGCCTCACATTTCCTCATGCGAAAACCCTTTAAGCATCAGCACAATGGCCATCATGGGGAACCCAGCAACGGGATTCGTGATTGGAAGGATTCTGAATCACGCACCTGTGTTCAGTCATATTTGCAAAGAACCGACATCGGGTTGACCAGAGCTGACGTCCACGGACCACTCTTCGTCACTGGAATTCCCTTCATTATCCTCAGAACTTGAATCGCTGGGCTCAGAGCTTGAACCAGCTGCGACGTGTAGAAACTGCCCCGGCTTCTTGGTCGGTAAGAGAATGCCTTTCTGGGTGCGCACCAGCTTCCAAAACTTCTCCGAATCCCCGGAATCTGAAGACCCCCCGGAATCTGTTCTTGCCAAAACGGCCTCCGCTTCATTCCCTTGCCGGTTGTGAGTCTCAGAAGCCAAGGATGCAGAAGCTGGTTGTTCTTCCTGGATCACTGTAAGACCTGAAGGCGATGCCTTGGTACTTATGTCCTCATCATTTGTAGAGGACGCTAGGTCTGGGGTGGAGTTCAACTCATCATCAACATCAACGCTGGGCTGGACCTTCACCGGTGTAGAGGCCCCGGAAGCTGCCTCATAAGCAGCCTCCGAATCTGCCTCTGAACCATGATGAAGCGCTTTAATCCATTGTTTCAAGAAGAAAAACAAGCTATATTGTACCGCTAGCTGCTCACGGAGTGCAAGTATTTATGCAGTTAACGATACTTGATAATAAAGCCACGTCGAATTATATACAATACGTATGTGCGGTGTAGTGAAATATAGGTCTTGGTAGCAAGTTGGTAGTGATATGTGACCACTTGTGTGTATATGTACACAGTACAGTACACCGCCTCACGGGTACTTGGGCTGTTCCCACACCACGTGGAAGTGGGACGTTTGCGTACTACGTAGCCGTGAAAGTGGGACGGTTCGCGTACCACTTAGCCGTGAAAGTGGGACGGTTCGCGTACCACTTAGCCGTGAAAGTGGGACGGTTCGCGTACCACTTAGGGCCAACTCACACGGGTCGCGATCCGTGGTTCGTACGGTCATGGTTCGCGAACCGCTTTGCCGAGTGGCATCGAACCTTCTGCCACGTGGAACAGAAATTGGTTGACGAACCGGTCGCACTCACACGGCGGGTCGCGGGCGTTCGGATTGTTCAGATAGATAAAGATTGGTTCACAGTACCTTTTTTGCTGGCATTTCCGCACTTTCCGCTCTTTTCCGCACTCCTCCTCAATCTCCTCGTTGTCGCCACCTGTCCTTGGATTTACACATACAGGGGATATCTACGATATCGTATTCTGATTATTCGGGTGTATCCAGTGATTATTTGTCTTTACTGGACGATACTAAATTCTTCCTGGCGAGACCGGCTTCGCTGGATCGAAGCTGTCCAGTTTTCCTCAGCACCCTGCCGTACTGGTTCTACGCCGACTGAATTCGTACCATGAATTCCCGTACTTTCAGGTCTTTTTCGCACTTGTCAGGTTCGATTCACGGACACGTGGACTTTTCGCTCGCGAACATGGGTCGCGACACGATTTCCCGCGAACCACAAAGTCGGGTCGCGAACCATGCCCGTTTTCCGGCACTATCTGCCGACGCCGTGAGAAGATTCCTGCCACGCATGACAAGAGTGCTCACGAACTACGGATCGCGACCCGTGTGAGTTAGCCCTTAGCCGTGAAAGTGGGACGGTTCGCGTACCACTTAGCCGTGAAAGTGGGACGGTTCGCGTACCACGTAGCCGTGGAAGTGGGCTGTATGCGCCTGTGGGACGGTCTCAACCACAATCTGAGTACGTGGAACAGGTGCCCCACCTTGCCGCGTAGGTGGGACAGTCCCATCCAAAATCCGAGTACGTGGAACATGTGGCCCACCTTGCTGCGTATGTGGAACAGTCCCTTACAAAATCTGAGTACGAGGAACAGGTGCCCCACCTTGCTGCGTAGGTGGAACAGTCCCATCCAAAATCTAAGTACGTGGAACAGGTGCCCCACCTTGCTGCGTTGAGTTGCTGCGTTGGTGGGACTGGCTCTTCCAAAATCTGAGTACGTGGAACAGGTGGCCCACCTTGCTGTGTTGGTCGGTGGGCTGTCGCATCCACAATAACCGTACATCAGTACACGTGGCACTGTAGGCGCCCCACCTTATGAATTCCCCTTCTGCCGGCGTAATTAACATGGTACCTATACTGTAAGGAGGTGAGAGAGGCACACGCTGGCTACGTACAGTACGTTGGCACGTGACTTTTGTTAGAGAGTGCTAGTCAGCTGCATCAGTTAATGATCAATTAACTAATTATTGAACACGTGACTGCATCCGTGGTCTGAGGTCTCTAACTATATACGGTGAGCCGCTATGGCGAGCGGGTCAGGCGAGCCGGAGTGCAGTCCATCATCCGCAGGGCCAGCTGTCGGCGGCTCGCGTGATGCCCGGCCCCCGCAGGTCTGGACCTGCAAGCTTTCTTGTGCCGCATGTCACCGAGGACGAGGGAAAAGCAACTACGACAGGCAGGGCTAACCACGGCATCAGAAGCGGGGCTGGTTAACTCCGACAAACCAGCTGACAAGGGCGAAAAAGTAAGCCGTGCGCCGCGAGATGAAATTAATGTTCAGGGATATGCGCACCAAGCGGAAGATTCTGGACGCCTTTCACGAGAGCGGATTGTCGCAGCGCCAATTCTGCAAAACTAGCGACCCCCCCATCCCGATTTCAACCTTCAACCGCATGCTCACAGAGGAGGCGGCCATCAAGGCTGCAGCAGACAACCCCAAGCTAGCGGGGAAGAAGTGCCCAAGTCGTGTCAGAAACCCGACTACGGCCAAGTTTCCCTTGGTGGAGAAAGAGGTGGCCACTGAGATTCGCGAGTATCGGAGCAAGGGGTAGTTATAGCACTCGTGCAATGGATGCGAACGTCTTTTTGATTATGCAATGGCTGGCATATATCAATCCATGCAAGCTTGCCAAGCTGGATTGCATGGGCACGTAGGTTAGGGTAACCTAGCTATCCTGTACTAGTGCTAACCAATGAGGTGCTGGCTCCGTCCAGCTAGATCTACTCCAGCTAGGACTGATACGATGCCCACAGGCACCGGCTGCCTAACAGCACTACGTGGATGGTCCTGGACCTCCCCTAGGACCTCCGTACAGGACTAGCACTGCAACCACCTTGTGGTCTGCATCACAGCTCATAAACCCTACCACGTGAATACCCACGTGCGTGTGCCCTACATATCTCAGTGCTAATATCTAGCACCCACGTGCCCAATATGGCACGTGCGGATCTAAACCCTAGTAGAGATATGTCCAGTGTACTACACCACCGTCCATGTCCGTATCCCACTTGGGAGACGGGGACAACGCCACGTGTACTGATAGTCTAGGCCTGAAGTCCTAGAATAACTCCCATTATTACTTTTCTTTTGGGGAGTGAGGGGAAGACTCTTCCCACAACCCACTCATATGCCAACCACTACTGATAAGCAAGGTTCCCTACAGGGACAACCAGGACACTGAAAGAGATGCATTTATAAAAGCGCCCATAGCTCCTCCGTGTTGGATACAACATCCCCACTGGTTGGGTGCCTGTGTTAGGAAGACCATTGTCAGAAAAAATGACCACACGTTTTATTGACAAAGAACAAGCCATCAATAAAGGAGGACCCTTCTGACCTCAATCTTTAATGACGCAAAGAGAGTCTTACGGGTGGGACACTTCGGACCCTGCCACCCCATGACCACCCTCCTATCTGGTGCTAATAGCCCTAGGCTGAGGCACTTCACCCTCTGCCGTTATATGGGTTCATCAGCGTGTATAGGATTCTGTACTGAGGCCCTGCAGCCTGTGGCACTTTTGTGAGTGCATCTGCTGCATTGTCAGGGTCTCGGATGTGAGTCTTGGACTCCAGATAGGTACACTCCTGCTTGAGGACAATCCAGTCCAAATCGGTGTGCACAGCCAAGGGGTTGTCCAGGAAGGAGAGAAGGGATTGACTGTCAGTCAGCAGATGAGATTTGACACCAGCATAACTACCAGCCTGATGCTGCAACCACACCAGCAGATGGTTCAAGTACCTGGCATGCAACACAGCTGAGACCACAGCACGGCATTCCGCTACATTGCTGCTGACTGCCTTGCGCTTGTGGAGTCTGCTGAACCAGGAAACCAAAGATTGCTTGCCAGTGGGGTTAGACAACATAAAGAGACCTGCCTCTCTGGCTTGTACCTTAGTGACTACCCGTGACTCCATGGAACTGTCCATCATGCATGTGATGTGGATGGGTTGGAACAGATCCAAAGCATGAAGAATAAGGGGAGGGCCATCATGCAACACCTGTTTAATAGCCCTGGACCCTACCTCCAGAAGGACATCATCATCCACTCTGCTGACCACTGCCAGGTGAGGAGCACAAGTGGCACACAGCCAACCTAGCTTACCCCTAATAGTGGGACAGAGATCAGGAGTGATGTCAGAGGGAAGAACATCTTTGCAAGACATGACATACTCAGGGGAGGCTTTGAGAGAACACACCCACTCCTTCTGCTCCTTAAACAGGTTCAGAATGATGCCACAGAACTTGACAGGATCTTTCCCAGCTCCAGCTGCTTGCCTAATTCAAAGCTAGCAGACACTTGAGCAATGAAATCCTCCACAGCTGCCCTGGGACCAGTAATGAGCTGATCATCCCCATGCCACACAAACATCATCATACCAGCAGGATGAGGGATGGTGAAGAAACAAGGGTCAATATCATCATACTGGGCCCCCAGCTTCAGGAAGACCTCTTGGGCAGACAGCCTAAAAATTTTAGGTGCTGACTGAAGCCCTTCTACCCCCAAGTTAGGTCTTAGATGAGGTTCCTTGATGTCCCCAGCCCAGACTTTGGGAGTGTTTACCACATAGACTTGACCCCTCCACACCTTTTGGGCTATGTCAGGGTTGCCTTTAAGGAAGGCACGCTTAATGTCAGTGGCTTTACACACGTAGTCCTTACCAGCATTCAGATGGTGAAGGAAAGTGGCCAACAGGACCTTAAGAGACGTCTGCTGAATACCTGGGGTATACAGTTCAGCCTCTGTTAGCTCAGTGGAGCCCCTGAACTCCGTGACACAAGGTCTGGCATGAAAAATGGGAGGTGTCCCATCTGCCTGGGGTTTATGCTTGCAGACAAACTTCAGTCTGAGCTTTCTGGCCCCTTGTGGCAGTGCCTCAATCGGTGTTACAGGTGGTACCTGGGACTTACTACGTGGATCAGGACAAACCCATTCCTCTCTAGCCCTGTTAAAGGCTTCCATCCATTTCAGAAAACCAATCTGCGTTTGACAGTCTTTGACCACATCATCATAGGACAAGGGAGACATGGACGCTATGTCCCATCTACCAAGCCCAAACGCAGAGGGGTGTAGCTTCTGAGAATGAATGAGGGAATCAACACAGGGTTCCTGACCTGGGAGGTATTTTATGTGACAGCATTGATGGCTGCTTCCAGGCCATCACTGATCTGTGTTAAAGGAATTTTGAAATGGTCCAGGGTGACCTGCCCCACCCCAGTCACGCTCAACCTCCCAGCTGAGATGACAACTCCAGGGTATGAGACAAATGGTTCCCCCAGCAGTGCATTCCCCTTGTAGCCCTCTACTACCTGGAAGGGAGTGGGCACACCCAGAATGGGAATTAGCACTTGGCCTTTGACTGCCATTTTTGTTTTGCCTGAAAAATCTGACACTCTAGCCCAGGGCGAGCGTTGCAGACTTAGGCCAGATACAGCTTGTGCACTGATGATGCTCACCTGTGCCTGTGTGTCTACTGCCAGAATACTGGGATCCTGGTTAGATTCACCCACAGCATTGACTTGTGCTGCACCTGCTGCCATTTGTGCCTTGGCAGTGTGTGCTCTATGTAGAGCTTTGAGAGCCTCAGCAAATTTATTCCTGGGGACAACAGGATCTGCTGCTTCGCGTGGCTGTTCCTGAGATGAGGGAGGAGCGACCTGCTGCTCATCCAGTGCACGTTCCTCCTGCCCAGTTGGACCGGTGGGCTGTGGTGGGGCTGCACCACTGAGGAACACAGGAGCGTCTATGGTTGTGTTGCTTGCATCAGCTATGTCCCTAGCCAATTCACTGGGTGAGACCAACCCACCAGACTGAGGCTCTGAATCCATGTCCAAGAATTCTACCCCTGACACGTCTGCCAAAGGAGGGTAATAAAGCTTCAGTCTATGCTTGCCAACCATTCGCTCTCTGTGATGCTGAATAGTCACCGTGTCCCCTGTTTCTGAGAACCTGATGATTTCAGCTGGACCATGCCATCTACCAGAGTGGGCTTTGTTCCCTTCCCCCTCCCTATAGTAGAGTACCTGATCCCCCACTTCAAACACAGGCCTGGCATTACTCTTATCCTTTTTTGCCAGCAACTTGGCCAAGTGTTGCCTTTGCGTGTTGTGGTGGTCTAGTACCTCCTGAGAGTAGCTACCTGATTGCAGGCCAATTGATGTGATTTCACCAAAAGGAGAAGACATGAGGGGCTTGGTGTTCAGAGTTCTGCACACTTCAGCTGCCCACGCTGTCCTATCAGCATAGCTCCCAGACTCTGCTGTCCTGAACTCATTTTTCTTTATGAGGTCCCTGATAGCACGCATGGTACGTTCAATCATCCCCTGGCGTTCATGATCTTGAGCCCCAGCAATGTCTATCTTGGGCAGATCAGGATAATCTTGTATCCACGTGAACTGCTGATCCAGCATTAATTTTTCCTGAGGATGATACCGTGCTAGTGCAATCAGCAGGGCTCTGTGCAGTTGTTCATTGGCCATGCCTGGCAAGGGTTCTATCACCACAAACCTAGACCAGGCATCTTTTAGGACCAAGTAATACACCGTGTCCTTCACCACGTGTATCACATCCCCTACTAGCTTTCCTCTAGCCAGTGGTGGGGTGGCCACATGCCATCTCTTGGGTTTAGGTGCATGCAGTTGGCACGCTTCACAGTGCTTCCTGACATGCCTGCACATCTGTTCCAGGTCACGGCCATCAATTTTGTTGGCCAGCCTTTCTGCCACTGCCTCATGCCCCATTGCCTTGTGTAGCTGTTGGGCTAACCTGGCATAGGAGATAACCTTATCTGCTGCTGCATCTAAGGAGGCTATAGTGGGATCTTGGGCCACCTGTGCTAACGTCATGTCATAAGCCAGGTCCCAGTCCACTTCCTCACTGTCAGGCAACACAGAGCAAATAGAAGGTACACGGCCATTGAGAAACCAGGGTACAGGAGACTTACAGTCGTCCTGAGTGCTGGCTTGTTTGTTGGGGCGCCCCGTTGAGGCTCCCTTCCTGGGCTTGTTGCAGCGTCCCCCTGCAGGTAACGGGTGGCGAGGCTCCCAGCAACCTGGGCATACATCCACATCAGATCCAAGTTCGGGTTTGCCCTTCCAGCAATCATCCCTCTCATGCCCCTTGCATGAGCACCTGGTGCAATACAGGGTGGAGTCATGAGGCTTACCTTTCTGACTAGGCCCCTGGGAGGGCCCAGCCTTACTGCCTGGGTTCCCCTTTCCCCCCTTGTCTGATTTCCCCTGCTGCTTGGAGGACCCCCCTGCCTTCTTACCTTGCTGGGGACCCTTGAACACCGCCTTGACCTGAGCTACCACCTCCTTGATGAGCTTCTTCCTGCTAGGACCTGCACCGTCCTGACCACCCCCCCCTTGGACCTTGTTAACCTTGGGTTCCTTGACAGTTGAGAAGGGTTCTAGGCTCTGCTGAATGAACAACATGGCCCCCCGAAAATCATCCCACTTGTCTTTAAGGCCAGCCAGCAGAACTGCATTGGTGTTCTTGTCCAGCTCAGTGTTACGTCCCTGCCCTTTTGGTCGGACGTAACAATGGAATAAATTACTAAGGCTGTTTGGTCTATTGGACTTGGGTTTTATGGACCTTGGCTATTGTGTGAATTGGACTAGTTATTTTGGTCCTAGGTTGTCCTTTTAGGGGCCGGCGCTGTGGCGCCGCGCCAGTTCTGAGTCCGTCAGTAGTTCTAGGCGTGGATCCTATAGTTGAGGGTCGATGTCGGCCCGGATCCTACGTGGAATGAGTGACTCGGATTGTTCTAGGGAAATTGGCGTGTATCTGCGCCGCCACCAACCTAGGTTAAATTGGTCCGAGGACGAGAGTCTCGTCCTCTTGGTTTAATGAATGATAAGTGCGAATACGCCTACACATTGAGCCCGGGGCATTATCCATTTGTAATTGGTATTGCTAGCCAATATAAGTGTGAACTAATTAGCTTGGCATTAAGCCGTGATGCCAGATATCTCACGACTCACGTCGTGAAGCGCAACCTACTTTAGGCTATCTTGAATTATTCCTAATTCGGCAAGGAGGGTCTTTCGCTACGTAGCTCAGGCTAGGTGAGTCTGGGCAGGGACGTAACACTGGTTATCGGAGGAAATGTGCTGGAAAGGTTAGCTAACTCTCGCGGAGAGGGTTAGTGAGCCAATTAGGATACCAAGACGAAGCTTGGCGTAGGTAGAGGTTCCGGAATTCAACGATTGCTGTCAGGCCGGCGGCCAGCCCGTAAAGGGATTCAACGACGACCTAGGCAGCAAGCGGCCAGTCTGGGATACTCGGCGGGGCTAGCAATAGTCCTGTGGTGAGGTGCTGTCAACGATAGCGTTCAGCTCTCCTGTTTTCAACGACACCTAGTGGCGGCCAGGGCTTGCCTTCAACGACACCGGGTGGCGGCCAGCTCAGGAGGGTTTAACGTCATCGAAGATGGTACGTCCCCTAGTTAGAATTCTTTCTTTACAAAGCTATGCCTGCTGAAGGCTAGCTGGCGAGCTTGCTCTCTATCCGGGAACGCGCGCGCAGGGGGTTTATGTTATATGTTGTGCCTCTATAGGTTGTAAATGTTGTTGGTGCCCATGGACGTCGCGGAGACGGACATTCGTTGTTTGACCTGCAAGGGGTCGTGGGGGTGGATACCGTCTGGCTGTTGCCGACTGTGTTGACGGTGTTTACCTCCGTGTGTGCGTATAGCCCGTTCCTGCGGAAGGCTCGGGCGTGTGCTGTGATACACTCCGTGCTCTCTCCTCGTTTGTTTAAGGTCACTGCATTAGAGGTAGCCTGGGTTTCCCCTTTCTCTCTTGCTTGCAAGCCGCTGCCAGACTATGATGTAACATGCCACGACGTAAAATAAACAAGGGTGGACAGTCTGGATTTCCTTACTACGCAGTAGCTCACGACGGGGATAAGGGTAGGCCTGCTATATTCTACAGCTGGAAGACTTGTGAGGAGCATATTAAAGATAAGATATTGTCCCAAGGCTCTAGTGCTAAGTGGAAAGGGTTTGATAACATTACAGATGCAGATAGGTTTGTTAGGGAACACATGCCATTGCCTGAGGGGATGCACGTCACACGTGAATGCTCCAAGCCACCCACACTCAGCAGTCAGGGGGAGGGGACAGCAGTTACAGTGACTTTCTCTCAGCTGACCATTGGCCCTAGCAAGCAGTAGAGGAGACCATTACTAGGGAGTAGTATTAGGTTCTATAGTTATAGCTCTATAGCACGTGGTTGCTCTCTCTCTTGCTCTCTCTTCCTTCCTGGGGAGGTGTTGCCTGCAGTGTAAGGTACCGGTACGAGCACCATGCCCACACGGTCCCAAACAAGGAACGCCAGAGATACAGAGGAAGAGACTAGAGAACGAGATCTAGAGAATACAGAGATAGAACCGGTAGACAACCACGAGCACGGTACAGAGGGTATAGAGGTACCACTGCACGTCCAAGCAGGGACAGATACAGGTGAGGTCATGGAGAGACCTGCGGAAGGCTCCCCACGATCCAGAGATCAGAACCCTAGGTTCCCAGCGGATGGGGACAATATAGACGCCTTACCCAGGCAGGGAGATGACAGGAACGACCGAGAGAGGCTCCAAGAGTACTCGCAGCAGCAGCAACAGCAGCAGCAACAGCAGCAGCAACAGCAGCAGCAGCAACAGCAGCAACAGCAACAGCAGCAGCAGCAGCAGCAGCAACAGCAGCAGCAGCAACAGCAGCAGCAGCAGCAGCAGCAACCGCAGCAGCAGCAACAGCAGCAACAGCATCAGCAGCAGCAACGGTCACCACAGCAGCAATGGCAACAGCAGCAACCCCGGATGCAGCAGCAACAACCCCAGACGAGACCACAATGGCTACCACCGGATCCAGAGCAGCAGGGAGACGAGAATGGAGATACCCTGCACTACCGCCAGCAGCAGCCAGTCACCGGGCGGCCAACGCATCCTTGGGCAGGTCGGGGGCGGCCCCAGAGACCTCCACCGGGCCCCCACACCGGGGCAGACGCAGAGTGTCCTTCGGCAGCACGTCCCTGTTACCCACGCGCTATGGTATTCGGACGAGGAAGGGGAGGCCCAGGGGCAGATGGCGAGTTCGATGACCTGGAAGGGACTAACGAGGCGGACGAGGGATCTGTCACGCAGGGCCCGCCCGTTGGTTCATAGACCACGGACCAGCCCAGGGGAGACCCGGAGCAGTGTCACCACCCGCGACGAGGAGACTCACCGCCAGCCCAGCGCCCGGCACCTCAACCGCAGCGTCTACGGGCGCTTGACAGTAGCGTGGTCCCTTCGCCTGCGCCGTGGTAACCTGAATTTCAGCAGGGTGGCACTGGATGACCCGGGTACGAACACCCCTCGTCGGTACAGGTGCGCCGGACACACGGCACACCGGACAGATCCGGATCTCTCCCGCGGTCGCAGCCTCCAGCATTCGGCTCCATCTCCTACAGAGAGGTCGGTGGGCCTAAGCTTAACACGATAAAGGCCCCACCGATGCCTACCTTCAAGAATGTACCCAAGCTGCACGCGGATATGAAACCGCGAGAGGTCGACGAATGGGGACGCATGTGGCAACAGCAGTATACCGTTTGGTGCAATCACAACAGCTGGGAACTGGCCACCTGTGATTTGATCCCCACGTGGTCAACACCTGCATGGACCCCTCGGTGGTGAGCATCCTGAACTGTGAGAGCATCGCATCCCAGTCATACCCGCAAACCGTGGAGGAGCTGATGGACCGGGTGCGCCGCAAGCTGATACCCCCAGACGCGGAGCTCCACGAGCGGATCGCTTTCGGCAAGCTGCGCCAGGGGACCACCCCATATCGCGAGTTTCTGTCCAAGTTTGAGTCCAGCGCCGCTTATCTAACCGACATGACCTGGTACGAGTACAAGATCAGATTCATCGAGGCGCTCAGCCCCGAGCTGCAGGACGAGGTATTCAAACACTACGCTGAGGTCCCCTGGAAGGAGTGGGACATCCTGAATATCCAGAGATACCTTCTGCAGGTGGCCGACGTGGTGGCTCGCGGGCGCGCACCCTCGGTGCGCCGTTTCTTCAGACCTGCTCCCCCGCGACGGGTGAACCAGATGTACTCCACTGATTTCGCCGGCGAGGAGGAGGACGAGTACCTCGACGACCCTGACGAGGGCTACACTGACCTGGCGTCAACGCGATCGACGCTAGCAAGGCGCGCTGCTTCATGTGCAGCGAGGTGGGGCACCTCAAGCGCGACTGCCCCAAGCTCCGGGGCAAGAACGCCAGTCGTGGGACAGGAGAGGGACACCCAGTGTTCGTTTCTCCGGCCCGGCCTTCGGCAGCCGCCCCGACTCCTCCGGTCCTCGGGATCGACCCCGCAACGCGGGTGAGCGTGCGGCTCGCCTGCAGCACGCCAGACAGGCCCGACGCAGTACCAGCAGCCGCGACCACCCGCGACCAGCTCTACCAAGGGTGTGTTGCGTGCGGTCAACGAGATGGAGGCGCGGCGACAGTCCTCCTCTTCCGGCCAAACGCAGGCAGTGGCTGGCTACGAGTATGACGACGAGGAGGGGGCTGACGAAGAGGAGGAGGGGGGGAAGAGGGCGGGTGGTCGGGCGAGGCGGCCTCCCGTCCCACCGCTCCTCGGGAGTAGTAGCCCTGCCCATGGGCTTGGGTCCCGGGGTAGGGGATAGGATAGAAAAATCAGATGGTAGCCCAGACGCGGAGTCAACTAGAGTAGAGGTAGACGTCAATAACGTGGCCGCAGACGCGCCTCCCAACCGGCGGCGCGTGCATCTCAGGAGATTCGCGGCATCTGTTTCTTTTCAGCGGAGGGTTATTGGTCCCTCCCACCGTCCTTGATCCGTATTTGAAGGAGAAAACGATCATGGACGTGAAGTTCCTGGTCGACACCGGCGCCTCCACGTCCTTCATCAACGAGGCCCTGGTGCGTCGGCTGGGCCTGGTACCCCGGCCTCACACCACGGCAGTCTATGTCACCTACTCAGACGGTCGGCGACACCAATCGCCGGGCCTAGCAGACATCAAGGGTGTGCTGCAGGGCACGCCGGTGGACCTGGTGGCGACTATTGCGCCGCTGGGCGCTGCCGACATCATCATTGGAGTGGACTGGCTGGACAAGCAGGATGTGGACATCAGTGTGCGCCGGCGGGTAGTTTGGTTTCCGGATGGTTCATTCTGGTGCCCTGACAGCGAGTATAGGGCACAGGCCGCGGAGGTCCATAACATTACACACGAGCGCTCGGCGGACGGGCCTCGACCAGCGTCCCAGATCCTGATGAGTAGCAAGACGCTGGCGCGCCAGCTTCGGAAGGGCAAGGAGTACGCGATGTATCGCATAGACCTGGATAGCACTCAGGCTCTGCTTAACGAGATTGGTGCCGGATTCACACCGGATGAGCTGGCGCGGTTCAATGCCGTCCTGGAGAAGCGCACTACCCTTTTTGCGGATCGCACCCCCAGTTCCCTCCCAATCGATCGGTGTTGCACCGTGTCCAGCTCCAGGAGGGTTCCGGTCCTACCGTGTCTCCCATGTACCGCATGGGCCCAGTCGAGCTGGTGGAGCTCAAGAAGATCCTCATTTCACTGCTCGACGCGGGCTCATTGAACCCAGCAACAGCCCCTTCTCAGCGGGCGTGCTGCTCGTTCCCAAGCCAGGAGGCAAGTGGCGTCTGGTGACGGATTACCGGAAGCTGAACGCCATCACCGTCAAGTCCCGGTATCCTCTACCGCGGATCGACGACATCTTCAACCGTGTCCAGGGGGCCACGTGTTTCACCGTCATCGACTGTGCGGACGGGTTTTGGCAGCTGCGCATCGCGCCAGAAGACTGCCACAAGACCGCGTTCGCTACGCCCTTCGGTCACTATCAGTTTCGGGTGGCGGCAATGGGGCTGTGCAATTCGCCGGCGTCCTTCCAGATGCTGATGAATGATATCCTCCGTCCGGTGATGGGCACAGCCCACTTGCCGCAGGTCTCCCAGGACCTGGCGGACCCGCAGAAGGGGGCGCGCCCGCCCTGGACCTACAAGCGCACGTGCGCGCTGGCGTATCTGGACGACATCCTGGTGTACTCCAAGACGTTCGAGGAGCACCTAGAGGATGTGGACGCCGTGCTGCAGATCATGGAGGATGAGCACCTTTCGGCGCGGAAAGCCAAGGTGCGCGCCGGCCGCTGCGTGCCGTTTCTGGGCCATACCTTGTCCGCAGACGGCATCGCGACCGACCCGAGAAGATCGAGTCCGTCCAGCAATGGCCTGTCCCTACGGACGTGAAGGGGGTGCGCAGCTTCCTGGGATTGGCATCTTACTACCGACGGTTCATCCCGCGGTTTGCCACCATCGCCGCCCGATCAACGCTCTTCTCAAGAAGGGTACCCCGTTCCTCTGGGCTGAGCAGTGCCAACAGGCTTTTGAGGCGCTTAAGCGCCACCTCACCACAGCACCAGTCCTTATCCTGCCGGACCCGGCCCTTCCTTTCGTCGTGGCTACGGACGCCAGCAAGGTGGCCATCGGGGGTGTCCTCCTGCAGGACCAAGGCAAGGGTCTTCAGCCCATCGAGTATATCTCACGCACAATGATTCCGGCGGAGCGGAATTACCCAGTGCATCAGCAGGAGCTTCTGGCAGTAGTCTACAGCTGCCACACGTGGCGTCATCATCTTCTGGGGGCCCAGTTTTCGGTGGCCATTAGTGAGCAGGGGGATCTCGACCCCCACCGCCTGGTGATCCACACCGACCACCGGCCGCTCACCCACCTCCTGGTGCAGCCCAACCTGACGCCCCGCCAAGCGCGGTGGATGGAGTACTTGTCACAGTTTGCGCCATTCAAGATCCAATACGTCAAGGGCGCGGACAACGTGGTGCCAGACGCCCTTTCGCGACGGGCGGACTATTGGTTCTACGAGGACATGGATGTGCTTCATACCACTTGCGTACCAGTGGCCGCCCCGGGGACCGCCTACGGCGCGGAGCCACGGTCTCCCCGGGCCCGCCACCTGTTTCATCTGGGACACACCACCAGCGATGACTTGTCACCTCTCTTGGAGGAGACGAGTGCCCACGAGGACGTGGACGCCCCCGGGGAGGGGGAGGGATCGCATATGCGCATGCCCCTTAGCCATGTGGTGCCGCCCCAGGGAATTTTTCAGCTTCAGCCGATCGGCCCGCCCACAGTCTTCTCCGAATTCGTCAACCAGGCGAGTGCGGAGACAGACCGGCCGCGGACGCGTTCACAGTCACGTCGGACCTGGAGACGATGATCAGTCGTTTCACGGTCACGGAGGAAGCGGCGCTTGAAGCCATCCGGGCGCATCCCCAGCAGATGGGTGCCTACCCTTGCAAGTTCCAGGATGGACGCCTGTTCGTGAGTCCAGCCGGAGGAATGGCGGCTGTATGTCCCGGAGCTTTGTAGGGCCGCCTTGCTTCACGAGCTCCACGATTCGCTTCTAGGCGGACATCAAGGAAGCCACCGTCTTTATCCTCGGGCCCGCAAACATTTCTACTGGCCAGGGATGAAGGAGTATATTGAGACATATGTGCGCCAGTGCCCCTCGTGCCAGATCATGAAGTCCAGGAACACGGGCTCGCAAGCCGTCCCCAAGACGTTACCTGATCCGATGGGTCCTTGGGATTCTATCATGATGGACTTCATCGGCCCGTTCAAGAAGGCGAAGAGCGGCAACAGCATGGTCCTGGTGTTCGTGGACCGCCTGACGCGCATGTGTCACTTGGCCCCGTGTCCGGCCGACCTCACTGCGGAGGAGTGCGCCAAGATATACCTGACGCACGTGTTCCGGTTCCACGGGCTCAGCCGACAGTTCATCTCCGACCGCGACAAGCTCTTCACGGCCAAATTCTGGCAGGAGTTTTCGAACGGCTGGGCACCAAGGTGTCGCTGGGCACGGCCTACCACAGTTCGTCGTCACATCTGGTGGAGCGGTTGAACCGCACAGTGCAAGAGACCATGCGACACTACACCGACGCGGTGGGCAGCAATTGGGAGGAACTTCTGGGCTTGGTGGAGTTCTCCCTGAACAATGCTCCCCAGGCCGCCCACGGATTTACCCCCTTTTTCCTCAACTCTGGCAGGCACCCTCTCACGCCTCCCGACCTGCTTATGAGCCCCGAACGGGGAGAGGATCAGGTCAAGCTGGACACACGCCAGGGGGTTGATCGCTTGCTGCAGCGGATGCACCAGGCTCATAACAGTGCAGTCCAGGGCTACCGCGCCGCGACCGAGCGGTATCTGGAGAGGACAGCCGGCAAGCGGGATAACCGGGCGCCGTCCATTGAGGTGGGCGATTGGGTCCTGGTGGAGGGCCCACAGATCGGACGATTCTCACACAAGGTGGAGAAGGAGCTGAAGACTAAGCTTCGTCCCATGTTCCTGGGCCCCTACAAGGTTCTCACCAAGTTTGACGACGTCATGTTCCAGGTGGACGTCCCGGTGTCATGGAACCTCACGTCCAACCGTTTCCATCGTGACCAGCTCAAGTTGTACCACCAGAACACCATTCAGGGTAGGGTCAATCCCCCGGCCCCGTTGGAGTTCAATCCGGACACGGGGAACAGGAGGATGAGGTGGCTGCGATCGTGGGACACCGAGATGTCAAACGAGGTCGGGGGACCCAGCGACAGTACCGTGTGCGATGGCGATTCGCGCAGCATGAGTCGGAGGACTCCTGGCGCACCCCTACTGAGTTAGCGGGTTGCGCCCGCTTATTGGAAGCATACAAGAAGACACACCAGTTGCATTAATAGGCGGTATAACGGTGTACGGTGTAGGGTGAGAGTGAGGTGTGAGCCGGGTACAGGTACACGCCGACTAACGCCTTGGCTTGTGGTGTGTGGGCCGTGCAGGGGGACGCCGCGGAGGCGCTTCCCAGAGCCAGACTTCTGCCAGCGCCGCGGAGGCCGTAGAGGCAGGAATCCGGGTAGTAGACGGGGAGTCGAGTGAGGAAGATCTGGTGGATATGGACACGACAGATTACCCGGAGGCCCCTCTACCAGAACAGGTTGACAGGATGCAGACAGCTCGCGGAGAGCCTGCAGTCCGAAGGGGTGCTTCAAGGGCCGGGGGCTCGGGAGGTGGTGGCCGGCACGAGACGTCGTCCAGACCCGAAGCTCCGGACGCGCGCGCGCTGCAGCTAGTGAAGGAGCTGAATGAGGAGACATTAACCCCCGGTGTTCGTGCGCGACTATGGTCGGGCGGGTGACTTGGTGGAGCGGCGTCGTCGGCGCCGTAACCAGATGCCGTCAGATCTCCGCGCCGATTCCATTCTGGCGCGGGTCGGCCCCGCTAAGCTGGAGGATTTTCGATGGTTCGTGCGGAGAAATGTGGGGTTCAAGATCGAGACCCGCACCGCCGAGCGCGACGGCGTGGTGGTCGGTATCGACTGGGAAACCCATGAGCGGGAGTGCCTGTGTCATGCGTGCGTGAACACGCTGGATGCAGGTCTGGTATTTCCACGGCTGTTGCTCCTCCTAATTCCACCCGAGGTGCGGAAGCATCTGGAGAACTACTTTCCTCGATACCTCCCGTTGAAGGGGCGTTGCGGGGCGAGAAGTGTATGCGCGCGGGTCAGTACTCGTTACGGCAGGCCCTGGATCGCATCGTGGCGATGGACGACGAGGACCAGGATGATGGGAGCGAGGGTGACGACTCCGATTCTGATGACTACCCTCCCCGCCCTCTTCCTCGTCCCCTTCAAGGGATCCACCTTCTGGGGGCTCCTTGGAGGGCGGCGCAGGACATCGTCCTGTGACGCGTTTCGAGGCGCCACCGCCGGCGATGGGCTGGGGGCGCCCCTCTGGGCGAGGGTCTCGCCCGCGGTCCACGGGTTGGGGCGGAGGCAGCCAACCAGCTTCTCGGCGTGCTCCAGACCGGCCTGCACGTCGGCGCTCGCCCTCACCGTCATCGCGCTCGCGTTCCCGTTCGGACTCGGGAACGGAGGTACGCCCTGCTCGCCGAGCGTCACCACCACCTCGTCGCCCGGCGGATCGGCACTGGGAGCGCACGTGGGGGTCGGCGGTGGAATTGGAGCGAGAGTCTCGGCGACCGCGGTCGGATACGACGGGAGCTGCTCCGGCTAGGACAGAACAGCCGGCCGGGGGCGAGCCCCCGGTTGTGGCCCCCTTAGGTCCTCCGACGGATGCGGGCCAAGAGGAGCCTACCTTCCTTGTCTCCTTGGAACCACCGGAGCCTACCTTCCTAGTCTCCCTGGAACCACGTCCCCGGCCTGCACCAGCCGGCTCATCAATGCCACGTCCTGCGGAGGGACACCCGGCCCACTTCGTCGGGTCGACCCTCGCACCCTTCCGCGGAGGAACCGTGCCTACACACCATGGCAGAGACGCGACCTCGGGCGCGGAGGGTCCCAGCGGACGGGCATTCTGGTACCAGCGGAGCCCGTGATGCGCTTGGAAGCGCTCGTAGCTGCGGTACAATCCGGACAGGACCTGATACAGCGCCTGATGGTCCAGCACGGTCGTCAAGGCGATCATTCTGCTGCCACCTCAGTGGGCTATGATGCGGCTTCCAGAGCTCCTGGGTCATCGAGGAGTGGTCATTGGGGACTTCATACGGCCGGTACCGGGCAGAGTGGTGAGACATGGTGGGCCAGGACCTCGCACGGAGAAGCTTGTGTGACATTCGAGGGACCTCCGGCTTTTCAGGTTCCCCCGGGTACGCACCTACCTGCTCCTCTGGTGTTTCGCGGGTCCTTGGTTCGCTGTGGATCGCGGGGCTTACTGGGAACAGGTAGAGATCACCTTTCTGCCCCAGGTTCCCCTGCCCCTGCCGCAACCCGACGACCCTCGTTTCCCCTGCGGTGGGGCATACTGTGCGGTTCGGGTCCGAAGACTGGTGGGATTGGCGATATCAGGTCGATGGGGTGGCACGTGGTGACGCCTCCCAAGGTGGCTCCAGCGGAGGGGAGTGCCTTTCTTAATCTGGTGGCGCCCGATATTGTAGGGGCCCGGACGGTGTCGATCAACGATGATCACGTGCGTATGGAGGTTTTCCTGATGGGGGTGCACTTTGTTCGCGAGCACCGTTGTGGGGTGGTGGATCGGTCGGCGCTGACACTCCTATTCACCCATCCCCAGTACCTCGCTGGGTTCCTGTCTCTGTGGCCCAGAGGGTCGTGGGTGGAGCTGTCCCGGCTGGGTCGGCAGAAGGTGTCCCCCTACCAAGTGGCTTTTGAGGTTGACCTGTGTTCGCACCCTGGGGTGATGACTTCACAGATGACCCACGCGGGGCGTAGGGCCTTCACTGAAGTCCTGTCGCAGCGACGTGCCACTAGCGGCGGACGCTAGAGTGGTTAGAATAGTTTTCGTGACGGATAGCGGATTGATCCAGTCACCATCAGAGTCTTACTACTACGTCAGAGTTGGTCCTGTGTATCAACTTCTAGAGGAACTGGCATTACTAACCTGCGGGTGAACCGAGGTTGGGACATAGTACTCTTATAGTAGTGTTGTTTTCCAATCTCACTTGTACGGTAGGGACTACCGACCCCCATGGGGGGGAGGAGTGTTACGTCCCTGCCCTTTTGGTCGGACGTAACAATGGAATAAATTACTAAGGCTGTTTGGTCTATTGGACTTGGGTTTTATGGACCTTGGCTATTGTGTGAATTGGACTAGTTATTTTGGTCCTAGGTTGTCCTTTTAGGGGCCGGCGCTGTGGCGCCGCGCCAGTTCTGAGTCCGTCAGTAGTTCTAGGCGTGGATCCTATAGTTGAGGGTCGATGTCGGCCCGGATCCTACGTGGAATGAGTGACTCGGATTGTTCTAGGGAAATTGGCGTGTATCTGCGCCGCAACCAACCTAGGTTAAATTGGTCCGAGGACGAGAGTCTCGTCCTCTTGGTTTAATGAATGATAAGTGCGAATACGCCTACACATTGAGCCCGGGGCATTATCCATTTGTAATTGGTATTGCTAGCCAATATAAGTGTGAACTAATTAGCTTGGCATTAAGCCGTGATGCCAGATATCTCACGACTCACGTCGTGAAGCGCAACCTACTTTAGGCTATCTTGAATTATTCCTAATTCCGGCAAGGAGGGTCTTTCGCTACGTAGCTCAGGCTAGGTGAGTCTGGGCAGGGACGTAACACTCAGCTTTGGTGAGCCACTGATGGATCAGGTACTTAGAGTTGAGTTTCTTCAACTCCTCGTCCCTGTCTATGTACAGGACAAACTGTTTGTTATCACGTACGTAGTCAGACTTGTTGACTTTGTACGAGGCCAACCAGTTGAACCCCTTGAGAGCCTGCAGGTGTTCCCCCTTGGTCAACAGCCCTTTTAGGTCTGCTATGAATTCTGTGAAGATTTGCACCTCCTCTGCCCCCTGTGTGCTGGCCCTCCTCTCATACATCTGTACCATTTGTTTTATGCTAGGTGCAGATTGGTGGATCGTGTTAGACACCCTAAGAGCAGGAAACCAATCACGGATGTTATCATGGGACCAGGAATGTTCTATCTTGAAAAGAAACTCAAGTGCGTCCTCCTGCACATATCCCTCAGCTAGACCTGGGAAGGTAATCCTATCTTCCCTACGGGATGCATCAAACCTGGGTCGCTGTGGTACAGCGACAGTCGCTTGTGGTTGAGGTTGCTGCTGCTGCTGCTGCTGCTGCGGTTGCTGTTGCTGATGCTGCCGCTGCTGCTGCTGCTGCTGCTGCTGCTGATGCTGTGGCTGCTGCTGCTGCTGGGTTGTCGCTCCAGCGTTGCTGCCGCCCGCCATACCCCCGGTGCTTGCTGGTGCCCCTCCCCCTGGTGCTCCCCCGTCCTTCCCCTCGTCACCATCCTCCTCTGGATGCGACCGCTGGGGCGTAGACGATGGTCCACACCCCTCCTGCCACTTTCCTTGGCGGACCCGCTTGGCGGCCTTCAGCAGTTGCTCTACTGCTTCTGCTGCCCGCGCCCGTTTGGTCGGGTTGGCCTCCGCTGCGTCCAGCTCCTGGTGGAGTAGTGCAGCGATGCGGTCCAGCTCCATGTCCGTGTCGGTCTGCACAGTGTGTTTGGGTGTGGGGGGTGGGGGGTGGGGTGTGTCTGCACCAGCGCGAACACGCTCACGCGCGTTTAACAAGGCCGCTCCTCGCTGGGCTCTTGCTGGCTGCGGGGTGCGCATGAAGTCCAGTACCGCGTCCTCGGGCAGCGGCTCATGTGGCGCCAGACCACGCTCAAAACGGATTGCATCTCCGAATTCTCCCTGCAGAGCCCAGGTCCTGGCCGCCTCCTGATACCTGCGCAGAGCCCGCTCCTCCTTACGCATGCGCCTGTCTAGGGCTCGTGCGTTCCGCCTGCTCTTCCTCGCCAGCCTGGCCTCCTGCTCCCTCCTCGCCGGGCCCACCATTGATGCCAGTGCTGCCTCCGACCTCCTCATGGCCGCGTCCAGCCGCGCCTGGTGGCGCCGGGTCTTCTCTGTGGCATCGTGCGCCTTCGCACGAAGTCGCCGCAGCTCCCGATGCTGCGCCTCCCTGGCCGCACGCTCCCTAGCCAAACTGTTCTCAGCCATGGACCGCACCATTGCCCGCTTCGCCTTCCGCTGGCAATGCCTGGTGTACTCTATCTTGGCCAGGCGCTCGGCCTCGACCATAGCTGGGTCCATCAAAACCAGCTCCTCACCCCGCGCTCCGGGCTGCATCTCCACCGAGGAGTCGGTCTCCTGCAATACATCCCCAGCCATGCGCCTAAAGGAGCGCGCTGTGCGCCTGTGCGCAAAGGTGAAGAGCTCGTTCTTCTTGCGGAGAACGTATGGGGGCGCCTCTCGCGCGCCTGTCGGCCCCGCGCGCAAGCCCGCCCTCGCCACTCGATCCCGCTCCAGCTGCCGCTCCGCGAGCTCCCGGGCTATTCTGTCCATCTCAGTCTCCGCCCGCAGCTGAGCCTCGCGCTGAGCCTCCAGCTCGCGCTGCTGCTCCAGCTCCTTGCGCAGCTGGGCCTCCTGCCGAATGCGCTCGGCCTCGCGGCGGAGCAGCTCTTCTCGCTTCTCCCTGTCCTCCGGCAGCTCAAGATCCACAAGGTCCTCGTCCTCGTCGTAGCCATCTGACGGGATGTCCCCCAGTACCGGCACCACCCTCCCCGGCCCCGTAACCAGCTCGGGTGCCGTGGGCTGCCCTTCAGCCGGTGGTGCATTGGGACGCCATACATTGTACAGCGGCGGCCTCGCCGCCAGCTGATCCAGGAACCGCGGGTCCTCGTCCGAAGACGAGCGACCACTGCCGGCATCGCTGCCAGCGTGATCATTCCTACCCTGCCGGCCCCGCACTGCCGCCCGGTAGTCCAAATCTTCGGACGATGGGGACAGGCTTGACTCCGAAGAGCCCTCACGATCAGAAACGTTCGACATTTTAAAAATGAGAGAGGATGATAAAAACTGTGAGAGTTTTTATAAATGCAAGTTATAGCACTCGTGCAATGGATGCGAACGTCTTTTTGATTATGCAATGGCTGGCATATATCAATCCATGCAAGCTTGCCAAGCTGGATTGCATGGGCACGTAGGTTAGGGTAACCTAGCTATCCTGTACTAGTGCTAACCAATGAGGTGCTGGCTCCGTCCAGCTAGATCTACTCCAGCTAGGACTGATACGATGCCCACAGGCACCGGCTGCCTAACAGCACTACGTGGATGGTCCTGGACCTCCCCTAGGACCTCCGTACAGGACTAGCACTGCAACCACCTTGTGGTCTGCATCACAGCTCATAAACCCTACCACGTGAATACCCACGTGCGTGTGCCCTACATATCTCAGTGCTAATATCTAGCACCCACGTGCCCAATATGGCACGTGCGGATCTAAACCCTAGTAGAGATATGTCCAGTGTACTACACCACCGTCCATGTCCGTATCCCACTTGGGAGACGGGGACAACGGCACGTGTACTGATAGTCTAGGCCTGAAGTCCTAGAATAACTGGGGTACATGGTCAACCGCGCGCTTGTGCGCGTAAGTTTATTTCCATCATAATTGTCGGTATTTTTCCTGCTGCATTTTGTACATGTCGCACTAGTTTGCTGAGTTTCGATTGTTTCATGAGTATGCATGCAGCCCGGCCCCGTGAGAATTTGACGTGGAAGAGCCGAAAGTATGTAATGGTCTTCTTCGTCGCATGCAGCCAAATGATGCAGCGTAACCACCCAGCAACGGGTGATCATGAATTATGTAAGGGTTGGAAACTAGCAGTCTTGCTCATTTCTTGGCGATATCCCAGCTGCCCCCCTTTATTTGCAAGATATTGCTCATGATGCAAGAAGGCTGGAGCAGTGAAGGCAACCTGGGACAAGGCCGGATGTGAGGCAGCTGACGTGGTGGGAAGGGGGGGGGCAGCCGACCAGGTGGGGGCAGCAGGGGTCGGCAACCCAGCCGCGGGAGCACCACCACCAACGGATCAGGCCACCCGCCCAGCCAAGAAAAAGTCCAAGCCTTCTCTCCCTCCTCTCGAGCTTCCGCCACAGCGCACTGTGGCAAAGCATGCCGAGGTGCTGACAACGGCGGACTGGGCCAAATACCAGGTTTTCACCTTGTATGGTGACGGCCTGACGTACTACGGAAACCCTGACCCACAGGACCCGTATGCAAAGAAGTATGACAACCACTGGCGCATGGTGGTCAAGTAAGTATCGTTGCATGGGTTGGCTCCAAGATATACTGGACCATTTATGTGACAAGAATGTACACTCTGTATGTAACTCTGCAAACCCATGCCATGTGTGACTAGGTAGCATGCAGTACATATGTCTACCGCACACATGCGACAGGTCACGTCGGCATGATCAAATGGGCCAACATATTAGTAGGCGTATGAGCACACACACATCACACATCACACATCGATCACACATCACCCATCACACATCGCACATCACACATCACCCATCACACATCACGCGTTCATCACACGTACATATGCACTGTCACACGCACACGCACCACAACACAGGGACGCACCCCCCACACCCCCACACCCCCACACCCCCACCCCCACCCCAACCCCCAACCCCCACCACCACCATGTACCGCCGCCGCCGCCGCCACCACCACCACCACCACCACCACCACAACAACCACCAACAACAACAACAGCATTGTACTTCGCATTTGTAATGCATTATTATGGTGTGTGGTTGTGTGTCTTGGCACGTTTCTTATGTGCAGGTACCCTAAACAGCATGAGCAGAAGCGCACGGAAAGGGTGAAGCAAACGTTTGTGATCGCTGACTGCGGAGTCGCATGGTGCCTTGTTGCGATGTAGACTTTTCCCTGTGGGCCCAACTGCCCTTCATGTTTTTAATATCTGGCCATCATGTTGTAAACGGAGGTATTAGGGTTGCCGGTTGCGTCATTAATAATCGCACCCGCCTGCCGTATTTCTGGCACACCTTGAATAGGCTAGGTAGGGCTTGCCGTGACCTTTCCGGCACAGTTTATATAGCACTGAAACGAGTGCAGACAGTATAGCTGAAACTAGCGCATTATAGGTGTTACACATCCATGCCACACAACTCGGTGGGACATGTCCCACCAACCTGTGTTTTGTATGTGTATGAACATGTGTCCCACCTACATGTAATTGAAAATTTGCCTGTCCCACCGACCTGAATTTTGAACATGTAACTGTCCCACCACACTGAATTTTGAAAGCTACCCTGTCCCACTTACATCAATACCTGAAACATGGCTGTTCCACGTACCTGAACCTGGTGTCTCTCCTAGGTGAAAAGTGTTCCACTCGCGTCCCACCTACGTGAGCTGCCCCTGTACAGATCCAGGTGCAGGAGATCCATCTTCATCTCTTCCACGTATCACTAGGGAAAGTGCTGAGTGAACTACCCATGCTCCACGGCGTCAACTTGATTTTAATCGTACTTCTATGTCTGAGGGGAGGCGGGCCTCGCTGTCCGTCGGGCCAAAGTTTTCTGTCATTGCGTCTGGCATCCAACCAGGCGAGCCATCTCTAACCGGCGTGGGTCGAGGAGGAGGGTCGCTGTCGCCCAGGATTCCGGGCGAGCGAACTCCGGTGCCTAGTGCATCGTCATCTTTTCTTTTTCCTGTTAACACCACGCCATGCAGGACGAGACGGGGTCCGATTAGCACGGATCGTCTCTCAGCAGCAAAGATCAGGCTACAACAAGATGAACAACACGCTGCGATGTATAGAAAGATGGTGGAGGAGGTGGAACAGGATGTGGGAAGACTTCGTCAGAGGATTGCGGATGAGGAGGCGGCCATGCGTGAGATGGTTACTGGAGTTGGGAGAGAGGCTCCTAGTAGGTTGGGTGACAGAGGGTTTCTACCTTATCATGCCACAGTTGCTACGGGGAATGCGACGCAGGATAGTGAGAGACAGGAACCCTCGCAGACGACCTCGGTCACCTTCACCACGCCCGCCAGCGACGTCCCCGTGACCGTCACACTGCCGCCACATCAAGGTTCAGCTCCACCTTTTCCAAAAATTGAATCTGTAGACAAGCTATCGCTTACTAATCTTACTCACCGCAGTTTTGACCATTTCTCTACTCGATTCCAGGATGTGTTCGCTATCCACTTTGCCAATTACGGCAAGAGAGCGGAAGAACGACTTTCCCTGGATATCCAGAAGAAAATGGTCTGTCAGCGAATGAGCGACAGTGCAGCAGACAGGTTCGACGAGTTCTTACGTTCCCCAGCAGGTAACACTTGCAAGGAGTTACCCTCCCTCATGCTGTCTTTCCGACGCTTCTTGCTTCCCCAGGACCAGCTTCGTCTGGACAGGGACGCTTTAGCAAGTTGTACACAGGCGGGTCTGACGTTACCACAATACGTGGAAACGTTTACCAACCTACGGGCGAAAATCCCCCAGTGCTCTGACGCTGAGGCTCTGCACAGGTTTCTCCACGGGCTTTCCCCTCAAGTCAGGGTTGATCTCGACAAGCACTTCTCCCCCCACGCCTATGTCGAGTGGAAATGGGATACAGTGTTGTCGTATGCTCTCACGCTGTGTCATGTACCCGACTTTTCTCTCAAGGGGGAGCCCACTGCAGGTACCCAAGCATCCTCTGTCAAGAAGAGCCTGAACCAGCTGAACTCTGTGCTGGAAGAGCTCAATGCCTTGGAGCAGTCCAAGGGGGCCTGTTTCACCTGTGGCCAGCCATGCAGGGCACTTTGCACGGGATTGTCCCAAGCGAGACCAGTTTCCTGTCGACACCAAGGGTCCACATGGTGCGCTTCCTTTCACAAGGCCATCCAGCCTACCTCCAGAAGTTAGCCAGATCGAGCGACCACAGGATGCAGCCTGGGTTCAAGCCCAACTTTCAGTCGTCGGGCAGGGGACCATTCCAACCGAAGGCCTTCAGCAGACAAGACAGACGAAGGATGGTCAACGCGCTGTGGCACCTCCTGGCTGAGGAGGAGGGCGGTGAAGGGGAGGAGGACGATCGATCCAGATGAGCAGTGCAGGTGCAGCTTCCACTGAGTTGGGGGCTCGTCTTCAGACCACCCCCCTGAGTTGCCAAAAAACTAGTGGACCCCCCAGGACTACGCCCAGCTGTGGAGTTGACTGGTTTGCCTGCTGTGCATCTGTCAGAGGTGAATTTCACCCTGTGTGCCCAACTGCCTGTTTACATTTGTAGTCGGTGTCTGGCCATCATGTTGTAAACGGAGGTATTAGGGTTGCGTCCCTAACAATCGCACCCGCCTGCCGTCTTTCTGGCCGATAATTAAATAGGCTTGGTAGGGCCCCCCGTGAGCTTTCCGGCACAACTTACAGCACTGAATATAGTGCAGTATAGCAAAAGTTATGTAGTGCCGAAGTTGTAGTTCAGGCACAATACTTTGCGTACCTTAGGTGCCGACGGTACTATCCTCGGCCGAATATTCCGTGTTGGATATTTCGTATGACTGAATCCAGTTCTAGATGCATTGTATGCCGTGTTAGTTGCTTGACATCTGGCATTCTCCTAATCGTCAATTGTATAATCGACAGCTGGCAACTTGTGCAGAATATTCCAGAACGTGCACCGCTGCCCCAATGTGCCTTGATAAGGAAGTGACACACCTACGTTGCACTTACCTTGCAGTCCAAGCCCCGTGTGGCTATGGATGCTATGGTCCCCACCCGGGAACCGCACCATGATGGCTTTGGCGGTGAAACGGTGGCAGTCCGTAACCTAAATATGCAATGAATAAACTGTCTATCCATTGTCTCAATCAGTCTTGACGACCAAGGAATTAAATGTGGGGGGGTGATGGCATGAATTATTAAATGTGGGGGGGTGATGGCATGAATAAATAAATGTGGGGGGGTGCTGCTACGTATAAATGCATGTGGGGGGTTGCTGGCATGAATAAATAAATGTGGGGGGTGCTGGCATGAATTATTAAATGTGGGGGGGTGATGGCATGAATTATTAAATGTGGGGGGGTGCTGCTACGTATAAATAAATGTGGGGGGGTGCTGGCATGAATAAATAAATGTGGGGGGGTGATGGCATGAATAAATAAATGTGGGGGGGTGCTGGCATGAATTAATAAATGTGGGGGGTGCTGCTACGTATAAATAAATGTTGGGGGGTGCTGGCATGAATAATTAAATGTGGGGGGGTGCTGGCATGAATAATTAAATGTGGGGGGGTGCTGGCATGAATAAATAAATGTGGGGGGGTGCTGGCATGAATAAATAAATGTGGGGGGGTGCTGCTACATATAAATGCATGTGGGGGGGTGATGGCATGAATAAATAAATGTGGGGGGTTGCTGGCATGAATAAATAAATGTGGTGGGGGGGTGCTGGCATGAATTATTAAATGTGGGGGGGTGATGGCATGAATTATTAAATGTGTGGGGGGTGATGGCATGAATTATTAAATGTGGGGGGGATGCTGCTACGTATAAATAAATGTGGGGGGGTGCTGGCATGAATAAATAAATGTGGGGGGTGATGGCATGAATAATTAAATGTGGGGGGGTGATGGCATGAATTATTAAATGTGGGGGGTGCTGCTACGTATAAATAAATGTTGGGGGGTGCTGGCATGAATAATTAAATGTGGGGGGCTGATGGCATGAATAATTAAATGTGGGGGGGTGCTGGCATGAATAAATTTTTTTTGTGCACTGTTTCCGGTTGTTGTGATAGAATTCACGCATGGACGTAAGGGTCTCGCTGCGGGTAGACCCTCGGAATTTTGTTTTTGTATTGACGTAAGGGTCTCGCTGCAGCGAGACCCCAAGGAATGTCAATTTTTCATTTTTTCATTATGGGGGGGTCTTTCTTTTCTCACCCTTAAAATGATTTGTTTTTGTATCGACGTTAGGGTCTCGCTGCAGCGAGACCCCTACGAATGTCGACTTTTAATGTTTGCAAGATGGGAGGGGGCTTTCTTCGCTCACCCTAAAAATGATTTGTTTTGTTTGACGTTAGGGTCTCGCTGTAGCGAGACCCCAAGGAATGTATACTTGTTATGTTTGCATGATGGGAGGTTGCTTTCTTCGCTCAATCTAAAAATGATTTGTTTTTGTTTGACGTGAGGGTCTCGCTGCAGCGAGACGCCAAAGTTTTGCATTAAAGTAAATGTCCCTTTTTTTAGAATCCACGAAAGGGTCTAGCTGCAGCGAGACCCCTCCCCATCGTTTTTCTGCCGGCAATTCAGATTCTGAATGACATTTGTGAAACTTGCTTTTTTGAATATTGTTCTGCAGATGTCGTCCTCCTATTCCGATTCTGTCAAGGCCACTCCCGTTTCACGCAAGATGACGTCGAACACCTCGCTGGACCGTAAGGCAACAGAGGAGTTTCCTCGGTTGCCGGTCGGTCCCGTAAATGCTCTGGCGAGGTCCCCCCCCCCCGAGTCCCCCTTGCCCTCCAAGTCCCCCTTGCCCCCCAGCGAGTTGGACAGAATTTTACCCCCCAACTCTCTCGCTGCTGCGTCTCGCGCTCCGTCCCGCTCTCCGCCCCGTAAGTCTCCATCGCCGCCCACCAAGTCCGTAGCTACTGCGTCCCGCTCGCCGTCCCGCAAGTCACCCAAGTCCCCCGCAACTGCGACCCGTTTGCCACCCCGCAAGTCCCCCTCTCCGCCCAACGTTCCCCCCGCTACCGCGTCCCGCTCTCCTTCTCGCAAGTCCCCCTCGCCGTCAACCAAGACCCCCGCAACTGCGTCCCGCTCGCCGTCCCGCTCTCCTTCCCCCAAGTCCCGCTCGCCGCCACCCAAGTCCCCCGCTTCTGCGTCCCGCTCGCCGTCCCCCAAGCATTCCAGTTCTAAGCGTAAGCCTGCGCCCGAGTGGGTAGAGGAAGACAACCACACCAAAGAGCTCAGGAAGCTAAGGAAGTCTATCAATGAGCTTATTGAGGAGGACGAGCGCGATCAGACTAACGGGAGGCCTGAAGACCCGGAATCGCCGGTTCGGGAGTCGCGTCGGGAGCTGTTGTCCGAATTGTTAGCAAAGGCCGCAACATTTTCTGACGACTACGCGGCTCTCGACAAGAAGGACAAGGAGAAGGAGAAGGCGGAGAGGGAGGCCATCGAGAAGGCGGAGAGGGAGAGGGTGGAGAGGGAGGAGAAGGAGAGGCTGGAGAAGGCGGAGAGGGAGGAGGAGGAGAGGGAGTACAAGGAGAAAAAGGCTGCCCAGGAGAGGGAGCACAGGATTCTGGTGGCGAAGCAGAAGGAGGAGGCGAAGAAGAAGACGGAGGCGGCAGCGAAGGACATTCTTGCGGAGGAGGCTGCTGTTTTTATTCAGATTCGACAGGAGAGGATGAAGGAGGACGAGGCCGCGAGGAAGATGGAGGAGGAGGCTGCGAGGAAGAAGGAGGAGGAGGCTGCGAAGGCGGTTGAGGGCCCCGGAGAAGGACGAGACCGAGAAGAACGGATGGGCTCCCGAAGGATGTTCAATCGATTATCGGGTATGTTTATTGATATGAAACGTACATTTTTCAGATGGCTTTTGAACGGCGCGTGTGTATCGTATAAAGGATGGGATTTTATGTCATACATTGATCGTAAGGGTATAGCTGCGGAGAGACGTTGACCTAGGAGTTAAGGGTGTTGACGACGACGACGACGATGTGTGGCCTTTTTTTTACTCTTGTTGTCTGCAGCCCGACACGGTGGCCATTCTGAAACAGTACAAGGCTCAGTCTGAGTCTGAGGCTGCGGCGGGCGGTAAAGTCGAAAAGGCCTTGATCCGCTTTCTTTCGGCCGAGATAGCGTTTGCAGAGAAGTCTGGTGTCGTCGCCAACCCGACTGTCCTCCAGTTTCAGAACGTAATTTGGAAGAACGACCGACTGGGCCATCTTGCATTGTTCGAAGCCACACAGCGAGCCATTCATGGGAAGAGGGTGGTTGGTGACGACGTTTATGAGGTTTTGAAGATCGCGCACTCGTGCATCCTTAATCTGAAGGAGGATGTCGGACGTTACTTTCCTCGTCGTGCTTTAATATGGTCGACGCTCTTTGATGAGGTTGAAAAGTTCGAGGTCTGCACGGGCGTCACATTTTACGAGGTTTCCTATTTGGAAACCTTGAAATTCACTGCGTTGCATCAGCTCTTTAAACTCATGACTGGAGATATGAAAGCGGATTCGAGGGCTTCACTGTCGGAAGATGAAGTGTTTGATATTGTCAGGAAAGGATTTGTTGAGATGTCCAACAGTGACTTTATCGTAATTGTGCCGGGAAGAATGAATCACGCAGGAGGATGGGAGGAGCGCGCAAATGAAGTGATCGCGCATTTGGACATGACAAGAGACCACTTACTGCAATCTTTTGTTAAGTGGCGGACCGACTTTCTTGTCAGCCCGGACGCCAGCCTTTCGCGGGAAGCGGTCGCTTTCTTTTTGGAATGGGCTGGACAGGTGATCCAAAGTTTCCGGCACCGTGCCGACTTCAATGTTATTCAGACATATAGGCCACACCGGGAAATCGTCCGGGAATGGTTGGATCAAATCTCGTTGGTTGATTGTCTCAAGAGTATCCGAAAGAAGTTAGACACGGAGTGGTCTGATTTAGAGGCTGCAACCCATTGGCAGTCCCTCGAGTTGTTCTTCGAGGCGGAATTGAGGCGGCATCTGGAAAAGGAGAGAGCCCATGAAGTGCCGATATGGCCTTTGGGGAAGATTTTGAGGAGGTGGAAGTTCTACGTTTCGGTACGTTAACTTGCCGATATCGTTTATCGATTTGGTTTGTTTCCATTCCCTGAATAGGGCTCTATATGCTGACCAACCTTCATGGTTTGTCCTGTCATATCATGCAGGGGGGCTCCTTGCCAGGGGACGTATCGGAGGATGTAACGAATTTGTCAGACTTGGTTGATAAGGTGGGTGCTTGTCCGTCGAGTTTCCACGAGCATCTTACATGGGGTCTAGCTGCAGGTAGACCCTCACCCTTTTATTGAGACTGACATCTTCGGCTAATTTCAACGGTGCCCCCCACCAATCTGTTGTCTTTTTTCAGGGGGCGGCTGCGGCGATGGCTGTTGACAGTGCTGTTCTTTGGTCTGGACTCGCCGCGGAAATGGTAAGCATTGAACGATATCCGGATGTCTGCATTTCGCCTGAAGTTTTAGTGAGCGCATTATGCGAAATATTCAAATGTCGACTAATTTTGATTTCATATGAGCTGTCGTATTCGGTGTTGACAGGTGGGGGGTTTGGCATCAGCAGGCGCTGGCGGAGAGGAAGAAAACGCTGGAGGAGATGAGGATGGTGTCAGAGGTTAATTTCACCCTGTGTGCCCAACTGCCTGTTTACATTTGTAGTGTCTGGCCATCATGTTGTAAACGGAGGTATTATTAGGGTTGCGTCCCTAACAATCGCACCCGCCTGCCGTCTTTCTGGCCGATAATTAAATAGGCTTGGTAGGGCCCGCCGTGAGCTTTCCGGCACAACTTACAGCACTGAATATAGTGCAGTATAGCAAAAGTTATGTATGTAGTGCCGAAGTTGTAATTCAGGCACAATACTTTGCGTACCTTAGGTGCCGACGGTACTATCCTCGGCCGAATATTCCGTGTTGGATATTTCGCATGACTGAATCCAGTTCTAGATGCATTGTATGCCGTGTTAGTTGCTTGACATCTGGCGTTCTCCTAATCGTCAATTGTATAATCGACAGCTGGCAACTTGTGCAAAATATTCTAGAACGTGCACCGCTGCCCCAATGTGCCTTGATAAGGAAGTGACACACCTACGTTGCACTTACCTTGCAGTCCGAGCCCCGTGTGGCTATGGATGCTATGGTCCCCACCCGGGAACCGCACCATGGCTTTGGCGGTGAAACGGTGGCAGTCCGTAACCTAAATATATGCAATGAATAAACTGTCTATCCATTGTCTCAATCAGTCTTGACGACCAAGGAATTAAATGAAAATTTCTGACACAAAGCCAATACAGAATTCACCCTATGGACGTCAATTAGCGAGACCCGCCTGAAAATGGCGAGAGACGTAATGTATTTCATGCATTATTATGGTTCGGAAGTTCGCGGCCGTGAGTCGCGTAATATTTGCTGGTCAGGCGTCTTGTTGAAGTCCTGCTGGCCAGCGCGTTTCCTGGAACCAGTCGGGGCTGGAGTCGCGGAAGTTTATATAAAACAATTTCCGGAATATTTCACATGTCGTCAGGCGCCGTTGGTTGACGCCGGAGCCATATAATGAGCTCAGGTTCAAATCCTGCGGCCGGCGATGTCGCAAGCTAATTTTTTGGTATTTTTTCGGGCAATGCAGCGTGGAGCTGCGAATTTTGTGCCGGAACCTGTCACTGGCCTATGCCAGTATGAGGAGTATGTGGTCGGCTGACCGGACGTTCATCGCGGGATTAATAAGACGTGCATAGTCCACGCAGATGCCCAATGCGAGAACGAGGGGATCAGACCGAGAGCAGGCGTTCAAGCCGGGAGCAACTTTTTGCACCGAGTATCGCCGCCATTACCACCTGCACGATCAAAGTGCTACTCCACCAAGACCAAGAATTCTTTGCTGCTTCATTGAGCCAAGTTCGGCAATGCATCCAAGACGACATCAACTTTTATGCTGCGTTTTTCCAGGAATGGTTTGGCCGTGGCCCTTGCCACGAGCAATGTGTTTTCTTCCCCGTGCTGATAGCAATGGTAGCACTGTTTTGACGGGCTAGCCATGTAAGGGGGGTGTCAGAGTATGTTTATACCTGGCTGCCCTACCTAGCTTTTAGGCCCTTGCCTGAATTGAGGGGGGAGAGACTGTTTGCCCTACCTGCGTAGTGTCTTCACTTTAGTAGGCATTGTGCAAGGGGCGTGTCAGAGGTGAATTTCACCCTGTGTGCCCAACTGCCTGTTTACATTTGTAGTGTCTGGCCATCATGTTGTAAACGGAGGTATTAGGGTTGCGTCCCTAACAATCGCACCCGCCTGCCGTCTTTCTGGCCGATAATTAAATAGGCTTGGTAGGGCCCGCCGTGAGCTTTCCGGCACAACTTACAGCACTGAATATAGTGCAGTATAGCAAAAGTTATGTATGTAGTGCCGAAGTTGTAATTCAGGCACAATACTTTGCGTACCTTAGGTGCCGACGGTACTATCCTCGGCCGAATATTCCGTGTTGGATATTTCGCATGACTGAATCCAGTTCTAGATGCATTGTATGCCGTGTTAGTTGCTTGACATCTGGCGTTCTCCTAATCGTCAATTGTATAATCGACAGCTGGCAACTTGTGCAAAATATTCTAGAACGTGCACCGCTGCCCCAATGTGCCTTGATAAGGAAGTGACACACCTACGTTGCACTTACCTTGCAGTCCGAGCCCCGTGTGGCTATGGATGCTATGGTCCCCACCCGGGAACCGCACCATGGCTTTGGCGGTGAAACGGTGGCAGTCCGTAACCTAAATATGCAATGAATAAACTGTCTATCCATTGTCTCAATCAGTCTTGACGACCAAGGAATTAAATGAAAATTTCTGACAGATGGGGGGGATGAAAACGCTGGAGGAGATGAGGATGGGGGAGACGCTGAGGGAGAAGTGGCTGCGCAGGTACGTTCATCCCCCGCGAGTTCGGGTGATTTTTTTCGTGCTGAGGGGTATCTCCGCAGAGAGACGATGGTGCAACAATCGAACTGAGGTCAAGTCCCTTCTTGTTGGATTTTTTTTTCATGCAGGGGGGGGCTGTCGCTGGGGGTACTGCGGGGGGGAATCCCGTATTGGTCTTGACGTCCAGGCAAAGGGAAAAGCTGGAGTCCCGCAAGAATTTTGCGGACGATCATATTATCGCTGTTGGCAAGACCATGCTAGCGCATCCGCCCGATGGCGTCGATTCGGAGGGACCTGAGGGGGTCGAGTTTCTCCGGTACCTGACACGACTTGAGGCGGAAGTCGATGCCGATTTCGATACTGCGGTGTTGGGTGCCGCCACCTTTAAACATGAATTGGCATATAAATTTGTAAATCTGGTGAAGGCGAATGCCACCAAGAATTACAAGTGGCAGCCTAAGGAGTACTCAGAGGCAAAGGTTGACAAGATCGAGAAATTCATGAAGGCTGATTTTCGTCGTCGGGACGCTGAGAAAACAAGGGCGCTGAATGCGGAGGCAAAGGCTAACAAAAAGAAGAACGCGGAGAAGAAGGCGGCGGAGAAGGAGGCGAAGAAGGCGGAGAAGGAGAAGGCTAAGGAGGCCAAGAAGCAGCAGAAAACTGGACAGGTACGATTGTTGTGAAAATTTAGACCTCTCGCTGCGGGTAGACGCTTACTGGCTGCGGGACTTGGTGTTTAGTGTCAGTAAGGTATTATTCCAACAGAACTTTGTTCGTCCCTGAACAGGATGTTGTGGTCGGCCTAAATATTACCGACTTGAGCGAATCCTGCGGTCCTTTTCGATTTTTTACTTCAGGATGACGGGGGGGACGAAGACGCCACGGTGGAGAAGAAGTTACCTGGTCATGACGCCGTGTTCGCGCTGGTGAAGGATATGCTCAAGTACTGCTCGGGTAGGCGGATGGCGGACGTCGATGACCTGCCAAACTGGCCCGAGTTCTCCCCCTTTCTTGAGCTGCTCCGGTCACTCAACAAGCTGTTTAAGGAGGGGGTGCTCACGAGCAGTGGGAACCCGGACACCGACCCTATCATTGACAGCTGGAAGCCTTCGAAAAAGGTCGACTCGAACAAGGAGGTCAGGGACCAGAACATCCGGAAGGCCAATGCTCTCAGGGAAACGCGTTGGATTCGGCCGGCCGATTTTAAGCAGACCGGATGTTTCAGTATGCGGATCCAGACGGTCAACGCGCTTATTTTGCGAGAGGCTTTGAGGCAGCGGCGTTTGAACCTTGAAACCATTAAGGAGAACGGCCGCATTCTCCTAAATGCGCGGGACAACAGCTTGCACTTCAAGGTTGTTGTCCCGGTCTGGCAGTTCCCTTTTCAGGCGCTTGCCGAATCTCAACCTGACCTGTTCGAGAAGCAAATCTTGTGCATGCCGGATTTCGTCAAGTGGCTGAAGATTCACCACGGCGCCAAGATTGACCCGGAGGATGTGGGCTCCAGGTACTTCCGGCCCCTTTCGGATATTGAAGTCGACGTGTGGCTTAACACGGAGTCCACCTCCTCTTTCCTCGCGAGAGGACTTGAGTGGCGTACCTACGCCAAGGTGGACGAAGTGGAAGCAGTTTTGCCTCAGGACATCCTGACCAGTCGGGATGTTTTCAACCTGCTGTGCACTACTGCGATGAAGCACTACGATCCGAAATTTTTTGAGGAACGGGTACCGGTACCGTATCTGGTTCTCCGGTACGCGGTGGTGGATGGGAACCACTACTTCAAGGGGTTGAAGTCGTTTCTCAGGGGCCAGGATGGCGGGTGGGGAGAGGTTCGGGCACTGATGTGCGAGGGTGGGGCGGAGTCCAATTTCGCAAAGACTCCTGAGGAGGCGGAGCACGCATTCCAGGACCTGTTGCGGAAATTCCGTGGTGGTTACATGGGTACGAATGTCATTCTTCTGAAGGGTGGCGACCTCCTCCCGTCGTGGAGTGAGCAGCGAAATCTACCTAAGCCTAAAGAAGATGTAAGCTATCTATTTTGGCTGGGTCTAGCTGCGGGTAGACCCTCGGAATTTTCGTGGTGATTTTTTGTGTGCGCTTCAAGTTTTTTGCGAGGGTCTCGCTGCAGCTAGACCCTCTCCTTTTTTTTGTTGGAATTTTCGTTGCGTATTGTCGGCCGTTTCTTTTTCGAATTTTGTTAGGGTCTATCCGCAGCTATACCCCTCGCCTTTTATGGCTGAGTTTTGTCGTTGCTCGCTCGATGTTAATTGATGTCGCAGGCGGTGCTGACCGGCAAGCTGGAGAAGCTGTTCGACATCGCCAAGGGGGCGAATTCGGAGGACTTAGCCGTGGCGGATCGTACGCTGGGCCAGGCGTTGTTTGACGTGTGGAACTACAACAAGCTATATCTAATCGGCAAAGTCACGCGTGGGAAGGGCCACTATATTGCGGATGGCCACTATACCAATCTGCTCACGTACATCCTCCCGGCTATGCGGCAAGCGGGGGGAAGGGAAGGGAATGTGGAGCCGGCAGCGGTGGATGTACACGAGGAGGAAGCAGAAGGAAAGAAAAAACCGGCCCACAGCATTGCTTCAGTGCATTCCGCTTACAGTCGCACGCTGGCCAACACGTTTCTCCGTCTGACACAGGAGCAGACTGATGATCCTGCCTCAACAAAACCCGCGCCTGAGGAGGTGATGATGCAAAGGTGCAAATTCGCGAATGCAGAGGGGGAGAAGAAAGGCCAGAAGGTCTCTTGGACCGCTTTCAGGAACTTGGCCAGCCTTCCTATGATGGACGCCGTGATCGATTGCATCATGAGCTGCCAGGTTGGACCGGAAAAGCTCACCAAGTTGGTGGAGTTCGCCAAGGATGTGCTGGACTCAGTGCCTGCGGCTGACCATTTGCGCCAGATTCAAGGAGGATGTGACGCTGGAAGCGCAATGCAAGGACGCAAAGGGCAAGGAGTTTGTGGCGTCTCATATTTTCGAACTCGTCTTCAATCTCCATCCTCTCCCTCGGCCGGTCGGCAGGCAGGAGATTGTGGCCAGATACCGGGAATTTTGGGATGTGGCCGTCATCATAACGAGGAACATCGCCTACCTTCTTAAAGCCAAAAATCACGCCGCACATCTGAGGATTCCGAGAAAGGATCTCATGAGTGGCAAGGTCGTGTTACGAGCCACACCAGCGGCTCCGAAAGACCCTAGTCTAGCGTGGGTTACGCCTGAATGAACTCGGAATCTGCTATCCGCCCGGACTACGGGAATGTAGACCTGAATTCTAGCTAGTACGCGGAATTACTAGCTAGGCCCTAAATGCACAACTAGATAAATTATGCATATACATGGAATGCACGACGGGCGTTAGTGCAGCCCAGATTTGACCCCTGGTTCGGCAGACGAGTTTTACTCAAGTCGATTTCATTCCAAACCAAAGATAGGAAGCCATTGTCACCTACGACATTTGTCCAAGACGGCGTGCATGCCAGCGGGTCGGCCGGGGGCCGAACCTCTAGCGCTGCAATGAATATCAGCCGTAGATGTACATAGTATCCGCCAGTCTGGCACCCGGTACCTGGCAGTCCCGGGTACAGACCAGTAACACACCAAACCGAAAGCAAAGCCACGGGTACCTGGGCCGGCTGATGGAATAACTCGGCCAAGTCCCCGAATCTAACGTAATAACTATCGAAAGTCTCAAACAATATCAAAATGACTTTCGACTGACCAAACTAATTTATTTTAGGAATTGTTACGCCCAAACATGGGTTAGGGCCGTAACACTCCTCCCCCTCCCCGGGGGACGATGGCTATCGTCCAATCGCCCGGGGGCGCACCTCAAACAACAGCACCACAAACATGGAAAATTCAAAAGAAAACCAAAACACAATCATAACAACGGTGTGCTGTGTACCAGCGAGAACCCATCGTCATACATGCATATAATACACCAACTATGAGAATACTATGTCCCGATCCCTGTTCGCCAGCGGAGCAGTAGCCAGTTCTTCTCGGTGTTGCCTCGCAGGGACAACACCTTGATAGTTGTCAAATACTCCTTCGTCCCAGCACTCTCCGGCCAATCTCCCGGAAAATTACTGGAATCCCTGCTGCGCGCGATGCCGCCGCAACGCGTTGTAGCCGTGCTCAGTCATGATCTCGGGGATCTTGCCAAGGGGAGCCGCGACCACGTCGGCGTTGAACGCCACCTGGTAGTCATTGCGCGTCTGCTGACGCAGCGTGGACTTCTCAATCCACACATCCGGCGGCCAGTACAGCAGGAAGGCCGCCATGTAGGGGAGCCGGGTGAACCTGATGAACCCCTGCTCCACATCGACCTCCCCGCACCCAGTTTCCGCGAAGTACCCGGCAGCCATGAGCAACAGCTCTTTCTGGGCCTTCTCGCTCTCGCAGTAGAACCCCGGAGCTGCCGCAATCTCAGGGAGCTGCTTCCGCATGTAGATAGCTCCCGGGATAGGCATGAGCTTGGGATACGCAATCCGTCGCAAGTGGTGCTCAGCGCGGTATTGCGGCAGAGGCGGCGGGTGCAAATCGTACGTGGCGGTAGTCCCTACTATCACCGGCTCGTAGCGGGACTCAGATGGCACCGGCGCCGGCACATGTGCGAGACAGGAGAAAGCTGACCGAGTCGAAGGTGCCTTCTCGCTGAATAAGCACGCTGGAGCCCCCACGGAAGCGCAGGCTCGCGGGGTAGTAAAACCCGGATGGCGGGGGAAGGCTCGGGCGTGGGTATCCCACGTCAATGTCGACCACGAAGCCAGCCACCGGATGCAAGGGGACAATGACCCGATTACGGGCATACGTGCCCCGTACCCATTCCTGGGCCGGTATCACGTCCCGACGCGGAGCGATCTCCTGTACCGGCGTCTCTGCGGAGCGGGCCAGGACAGGTTGAGGCTGCGCTGGTGCAGGCTGGGGAGCAAGGGCCGGTAAAGGCTGCTCTGGTGCGGGCGCGGGGATAAGGGCCGCGCCCTGCTCTGACGCAGCGGTCGGTCGTTGGCACCTCGAACGGGTGACCGTTCGCGTTCCCGAGCGCGGCCGGGTTGTCCGGGCCCAGCGGCCGCCCCTGTCAAGTCCGAAGCTGAACCAGTTGCAAATAAATGGAATGCGATGTAAATCAGAAAGCATGAGATGAACGTTGTGTTTATTGTTCTCATACGTTATTGTCGTTGTTGCATAATTCGTCTTCGTTGCGCATAAGAACCTGTTGCGCTTGGCACCTTCATCAGTCTTGCTGAATATCCTACGTGGACATGCATTCCATGTAGTTCAGTGCATGCCGTGTGTTAGATACTTCTAGAATCCTCTAGGAGGTACCAAGGCAGATGCGCATACATGATAGGCCGATAGTCGGCTCAGTCCTATTGACAGGACTACACCGGCCCTTGACCAGCCGGTGACGTGGAGGCCTGGGAGACGCCCACACATTCTACGTGGCGTTATCCCATTGGCGAGTACTAGTGAAGTACAGCCATTGGCCCAATACTACAATAAAGTATATTGTAGTAATCTGTACAAGATCCTCTATCTCTGAGGACCCATGTGGACCCTAGATGGGTCTCCAACCAACTCCAGCCATTCTTTCCCTTGTGAAAGTGATAAGGCTTAGATGTATTCATTGATGTTCGGCCGCACCTGGCCAGTTCACTTTCACATGTGGGGCAATGGGGACTCACTTGGGTCTTATGGAGTTTGCATCTCATCATTGCATGGTTGGTGTAACCTGCTGTAGGGAAAACCCAAATCTGAAGGAAAACCTCTTCTCCAGAGAGGACAAAACCTCCAGGGGGATAAAAACCTACAGGAGGAGCATTAGGCTCAGGCTCCCAGATTACTCCTCATGACAAGGGTTTCCCAGCCATCATGGACCGCAGCAACTGGTACCCATTAAGGGCCAGTCGTGGAAGCTTGGTCATAGCATCAGCAGGATTTGAGTGTCCTGGCAGATGTATGGTTATACAGTGGCTGGACAACTCCTTTGCCACAAGGTAGTCCAAGTCAGTAGTAGTGGCCCTCTCATTCTTGATAAAAGAGACCACGGGCTTATTATCACAATAAACCCTGACATCAATCACAGGTTGAGGTCTTATCTGACTCAGACACCATAAGAGTAGCTCTCTTATGTATATGGCATCGCGAATGCACATGGCGTATGCCCTGCACTCAGCGGTGTCAATGCCAGCAAACCGCCTCCTCTGAAGGTTACTGGACCAGTATACCAACGAGGGCTGTTTGCCTTCATTCCTGATGGTGATCAGGCATCCGGCTCTGGCACCAATCTTGTTGGCAGATCTAGACTCTTGGCTAGCATCTGTGTAGGCGTCTATGATGATGCGCCCATGCCAGTCTACACCGGACAACACCAAGTCAGGAGATTCATTGAGGCAGCTCTCCAGGCGCCTCCTTCCTTCTCCTACAACAACAGAGTCTGGCATCCTACTCTGTACTGCCAGGTCAGGGTTAGTTGTGGCAGCCAGCCAACCCAGTTGACCTTTAACCGTAGGGGCATTCTCCTCAGTTACTCTCTTGGGCAACTGAGTTATTACTTTTTCTTTATACCCCTTCGCCGATTGCAGCTTAAGATGCCATCCTTTGTCATCCTGGAAAAGGGTACAGCCAATGCCACAGTAAGGTACCTGGCTGTTTTTACTAAACCATGCTCTGGTACCAATAGGGGACTTGTCATTGAGCCTTTTATAGGTCTCATTCAACCATCCCTTGGGACCAATGCGTTGCATATCATCTCCATGTAAGGTAGCCCAGGTGGGTTGTCCTTGGATTGCCCCACAAAGAGACAATAAGCAAGATGAGATTGTTGCATCTGACATCTCTCCTGGATGGCAGGAGCAATGGTTTCATACCAGATGACTGGACTGCTGACCAGTCCTTCCCAGCCCACTTTAGGCTGCATGTAGGGATGACCTACTTCAGCTATCCAGCATGCTGGGGTCTTAACACAACAGGGTCTTTGAGCTTGCCAAGTGGCTCTGGCCACCTGAGGATCACCATGCAAAAAGGCCCTGGTGAAGTCATCAATTTCTGCTCCATAATCCAAGCCATAGTCCAAAGCACCAAGGTACAGACTAAGAATAAGCCTGAGAACAGGATGTGACAGGCCAGGAGTGTACAGCTCCTCCTTATCAAAGTCTGTAGTACCATGGAACTGGGTCACGACTGGACGTGCGTTTGGTATGGGAGGCTCACCAAGCTTGCTCTTCATCTTGCATACAAAACGCAACTGAAGCATTTGAGCATTGGGTGGAGGTTCTGAAATGCCTTCAAAAACATCCAGCGTTTGCCACTCCTGGAGCGCACGCGCCAATGCTACTCGCCAGGCCTCAAGGCCAGCGAAAGTGTGACAATCCAGGTCTACATCATCAAAGGACATGGGGCTATGAGCAGCAAATGACCTTTTTGTGAGACCAAGAGAAGTCACACTGAGCTGGGCGGGTTCTACCAGCTCAGAAGCTGGGGGTATATCCCTTCCCCATTCTGCTCCTTTTATTGAACCGACACAGGCGGTCTTCCAATTTGCCTTCTGGAACATTTCAAGAGGCAAGAGACATCTGAATGATTCCAGAGGAATTGGGTCACAATGGGTTTTTAGGAGACTCTTTGTGTTATTGGGGCCATCAACAATGGTAACACCGGGAGTCACCAAGAATGGCTGGCCAATGAGAGTGGGTCCCTTATAGCCATCAACAACACAAAGTGTCAAAGACTCACCCAAGAATGGGATAGTGATATTCCCAAGAACTTGATGATCAGTGTTACCCGCAAAGTCTTGGACAATAGTCCATGGACTGGGTTCAAGGGAATACTTATCCAGCAAAGCATTAAAGGGCGAGGTGACAGAGACCTCTGCTTTGGTATCCACATCAAAGCCATCAAGGTCCATGCCCTTCTCTAGAAGAGAAGTTATTTTGGCAATCTTTAGTGAGGGCTTGAGCTTCTTTACAATATCCCGAAGCTCTTGAGGATTGCCTCTCTTGCCGAGCTGAGTGTTCAACCTGGACAACCCCTCCTCAGCTTGTCTTCCTTGGGCTGGAATCCCATCAGTCTCCAAGGGCAATGGCTTATTACCAGGGTAATTGGATCCAAGCTTTGGCTGTTCAGACTGAAATATGTTATCCACCTGCCCAGGGGTCTCAAGCCCATGTTCCAACGGCCGGAGCTTCCGGTGCTGATCAGACACCCTATTATCCAACAAGTCAGCTTCATCCATATCATCCTGTGATATCCCAGTCAATGTCTTAGGCTGAGCTTGCTGAGTAGTAGGCTCCAGTTGATGGGAGGCCGCCCTTTCTGGTAGTTGGAGTCCAGCCTGTTCACTGGCCAAAGGTGGACAGGAAAGATTGGGAGATCCAAGTGCCTCTTCAGGGGCCATATTTCCAGGGGATTTTCTTGAACGTTCATTGGATCTCTCTTCAATCTATTCCAAGCCAGATGATAAGTGGTCCCATTCCAGACCACATCAGCAGTTTTCATCTCCAGGTCAACTGAGGTTATGGTCCCTGGACCCTGCCAATAACCACGTTTACCAGGAGCATTTTCTTTGTGGAAGATCACCTGGTCTCCCACCTTAAATTTTAATGATTCTCCTCTCTGTTTATCCTTTTCACAGAGATGAGCATACTGTGCCCACCTCTGCTTACTCCATGCCTGCATTATGTCATCAGGGTAGAGGCCACCTGCTAGTCCACGAGGTGAGACCAGCCATGGAACACCACGCACTTTGAAAGTATGAAAACGGTTGTTCATGGTGTTTTCCACTTTTGCAGCACCCAAACACCTGATAGCAAAAGTTGGTTTAAACATCTCAGGATAATCCCCGGACATTACCAACCATTTCCTGTATATATCTGTCAACCTTGCCTTGGGCTTGGTGATCTTCACGACCCACAATCCTTAGGAAAGGCAGATCAGAGTATCCTGGCAGAGCAAGAGTCCAAGTTTTTATTATCAATATAACAAGGATTATTGCTCTGAGGAGCTTGACTGTTAACAATATCAATGGGTGCTTGGCTACTACCAGGAGCTGCACCACATGTATTGTTCACAGATACGTTGCTCACTTGGGCAACACCGTGTGGCATCTGTCTACAAACAGGAGCAGATCCACACGTATTATTTACAGAAAGAGTTCCCTCTGGGGTACTCTTTTTATTCCAGGCATGGATAGGAATGCCACAAACAGGGGCATTTTTACTGCTGCTCACTGGGGCAGCTTTACGGTCAGTAGGGGTTACTGCTGGAGCCCCTACCACCTGGCAGGCCTCTTCTGCCATAAAACCACTCTCATCAACGTCCATAAGGACGCTGTAGGGGTTATATAAACAGAGAGGATCATCTAGTTTTTCTGCTGCTGCTTCCTCTTGCGGCCATGAGAGTTATTGCCACCACGCGGCTGAGAAGCATCATTACCACGCAGGTGGGAAGCGTCACCACCACGCGGCTGAGAAGCGTCACCACCACGAAGGGCACCGCTCTTGACGGCTTGGGAGATCTGCTGCAGCAGCTAGAGCACTTCCATCTGGGTATCCTTTGCTCCAGCTTGGATATTCCAGCTTCTTACGTATAAGCATCACGTCACTGGGCGTGTACTTGTGTTGTCATGGCTTGTTTCCTGCATGGTGGAAAGACAAAACATGGCACACCTGAGGCACATGTCCAGCCTTCTCCACGGTTTCCAACCAGCTTTTTACAGCACACACGGCCTTTCCAAAAGAAAAAGAGCCAATTAGTAACATGCAGAAAACATCCGTTACTATAGCAAAAAAGCTCGTTGAAATAAAGACAGCGTCGCTTTATGTTGCCGAGAAACCAGGCATGATGCTGAAATCCAATCGTTCATCACTCAACCGCCTTTGCAAAACACAAAGCAACTTCCTTTTATGATGCATGATACTCGTAAGTATCCAAAGCGGCATGATATCCAATTCAGCCTGACGGCGAGCATGGTCGACAAAAGGCATGCAGGCCGCCGAAACCAAAGCAATACAAACCGCAATTCAAACCGTTCTTGACGATTCGATGGCTTGCGTTGACATTCCAACAGCTTGGATCCAAATCGAGGCTGAAAAAGATTCCGCTCAGAAGGGAAAATCTCTTCAACCATGTGCTATCAACCAGTTTATACACCCTACGCCTGAACCGGCTGATGTAAACTGGTTACAGCACATCAACTTGATGAAGAATCGAAACCGAATTAGATGCAGGCTGTCCGAGTCAGATTCCGAGCCTTCTAAATTCCGTCTAGCCATAACGTACGCATGGTCGCTGGCTCGAAGTTTAGTCCTGTCGTCCCTGTGCTCACCGGGGCCAGGGCCAACAGTAATTCGGCAAAGCCTATGCTCACTCGGGCTAGGCTTTAACGGAAACTGCCCTCGGTTGTCGAAATGACAATGAATACAAGTTGCAAATAAATGGAATGCGATGTAAATCAGAAAGCATGAGATGAACGTTGTGTTTATTGTTCTCATACGTTATTGTCGTTGTTGCATAATTCGTCTTCGTTGCGCATAAGAACCTGTTGCGCTTGGCACCTTCATCAGTCTTGCTGAATATCCTACGTGGACATGCATTCCATGTAGTTCAGTGCATGCCGTGTGTTAGATACTTCTAGAATCCTCTAGGAGGTACCAAGGCAGATGCGCATACATGATAGGCCGATAGTCGGCTCAGTCCTATTGACAGGACTACACCGGCCCTTGACCAGCCGGTGACGTGGAGGCCTGGGAGACGCCCACACATTCTACGTGGCGTTATCCCATTGGCGAGTACTAGTGAAGTACAGCCATTGGCCCAATACTACAATAAAGTATATTGTAGTAATCTGTACAAGATCCTCTATCTTTGAGGACCCATGTGGACCCTAGATATGGGTCTCCAACCAACTGAACCGGTGTGCTCGACACGGTCCAGGGAACCGTGATTGTCCCTGGGGTGGAACGGCGCCTGTCGCGTCTCGCGCCGGCGTGACTCCCGCAGCTCTTCTTGCTGACGAGATTCCCGTGACGTGTGCCGGCGTCTCTCCCGCGCCCCGTGAGCGTGGTACAAGTCCTGTGCCGAGTCCGGACGTGCTTCCCACCAATCGCCACGCTCGTCGCGCCGTCGGATAGACTCGCGTGGCGTTTCATGACGTGCCGATTGTCCGCCACGCTCGTGGCGCGGGGCAGGGCGGCTCTCACCGTGTCTCTCCCCGGACCTGTCCCGCGGGGCCACCACCACACTTGGTCGACCCCGAGGACGCCCCTTAGTAGGGAACCTCCTGGTGCGAGCCATCACCGCCTCACGGTTGTACACAATGAGGCGGCGGGGCGGCCGTGTACCGACCTGCGCCGCCCAAGGGACACCATCCTCCTCAGGATCGTCACGGCGGACCCGTGGCAGGTCGTCATCCGACCCGTCGTCAGCCAGCTGCCTGTCACCCTCGCCTTCGGGGTCATCTCCCTCCGCCACATCCATCTTCCAGATCCTCCGGCACGCCTCCCGCAAGGACCACTCCCAGCACCCCGTGCAGAGCGCGCCTCGTAGGGTAACTCTCCTAAACGCGTCCGGCAATCGGTTGCGAACGCGTTCAGGGATCAGTAGCAGCGCCAGGCGGGGGTACGCTATTAGAGCCTCCAGAACGTCCTGGCAGTCGCCGCAAGCACAGAGTGGCGGATGCTGCTCCCACGCCACTGCCACCACCTGGCCCTCAACCGAGGTTGTCCTCCACTCCACCTCGATCAGGAATCCCACCTGTCTGCTGATACACAGCTTGAGCGCGGATACCGGATCTGACTTGGAACCGGGGGCGCGGTCAGGACAATAGGGTTTAGAAACAAAGTCCGATTCCGCCCGCCCATGTCTCTTGCGGCGACGCCATAGAACCTCGTCAGAGTCATAACCGGAGACATGCCACTTCGGATAGTAGCATTCCTGATTCTCCCGGGACGAGGTCTCCCGTTGCCGAATCTCCTCTTGCAGCCGAGCCTGTGCCTTCAGCTCCTGGGGGCCGCTGGCACCAGGCGTCGAGTGTCGCGGCTGGCTGATAGACGGCACAGCAGCCGCCTGAGCCCGCCCTAGCTGCCCATCGTCAAATGTCCCTATATCCACCATGTCTGCGAACAACGAAGAGTCCTCGTCTCCCGACGGCTCCATCTGCAACCGCCAGGTGAGGGGCACCCAGTCGGGAACAGTATCGGGACCATAGTGTCAGGGTTTTAGTATAAACCCTGGATGTGCCCGTTTGCCAGCCTATGTTATGTTGTGGCCAATCTTCTGTATTTTCTGGCCAAGGATATTATTAGGGCTGAGTAGGGCTTGCCGTGTTCTTTCCGGCGGTACTTTTCTTATGACGGACAGTTGAGTATCTCGTACCATTTGGCGGTGGCTAACTCCTAGCGCCGCGCAATAGTGGGGTCGAATATTGGTGCCGAATATTCGCATCATTGCCTAGTGGATTTTGTGTGCCAGTTGTGCAAGTGGAGACACTTTATGTGTTAAGTTAACGTAGGGATAATGTGTGCAGCCGACATTGGACATTGTTTAAGAGGTCGGCGTGCACCTTTTCACGTTACCTGATGGTGGGCCAGTTGCCTTGTGGCTTGGCAATGGACACCGGTCACGGTCCTTAAATTCTATATATGCGTCTTTTATTGTATTAATGAAATGAGTTGTGCCGCAACATTTGAGCTCATTCATTGACGCATTATTAGGATTTTTGACATGGTATCGGGAGGGAAAGTTCCCCACCTTTGAGACGACTTTGAACGACATTCTTGTGACCATGATGAAGCCATTTTACCCTGCCGGCGCATATAATTGATGGCGGCAGCGTTGTTACGTAATTTCGTGAGCAATGTCGTGAGGATTCATACGTCGCAGCATTTTGAATTTGAAGTTCGGCGGAACGGGCAGAAATTTCATGGGTCGACAGGCCTGGGCCAGCGCAGCCACGCAGGCGAGTTGTTATATGTGTCAAAGCCAGCGGAACTTTCATGTTTCGGGTTTGCTGTGGGCTGGCGCCGCCTGGCGTTGAGCCCCGCATGGCGAGGTCAAGGCTCTGGTTCCAGCTGGGTGCAGACTTTTTTCTCTTTTTCTGTACCAGTGACCTGCGCATCAACATGTGGCTCGGAGCGGACGTCGGCTGGAATTTTGCGAGCAACCAGCGCAACGGATTATCGCCATTTTTGGTGGCGCAGCCTGCGGAATTTCCAGCATTTTTTGTCGACGAGGACTGCCTGCCTACCGGCTTTTTGTTGGCGATGAAGATGTTGGCCAGGAGTGCCAGCATGGTCTCTCTTTTGAAGCTGGCTATGCCAGTGGGTTTTTGATTTTGAAGCTGGTCAGGAGTACCAGTGAGCTGCATGTTATTTTAGAAGCTCTAAGCCAAGGGAGCTTGTGACATTTTAAAGCTGACAAAAATATTTGCCCCCACTTATTTCTTGAGGGGGGGGTGTGTTGACATGAGACTGGCTCGCGACGACATTTGTGGGGCCTAACGTGGCCTGTGGTCTGTATTGACCTACTTTGGGATGTACGCGCCTGCTTTGCATGCAAACTTGGTGGTCAGCTGTGTTTTTGAATGGACGAGGCAAACTAGCATGTGCAGCCTAGTGTTTTGGCCAGTCTGGAGGTTGGGATCAGTCCAACCTGTTATGGGAGCGCTCTGGGGGAAGTTCTTGGTTGACTTTCCATGCTCGGGACCTGATCACTCCCGGGAGTTTGTTGGCACGACGGCGTGCCAGCGTGGGGCCGTGGAGGCCTTGGGACCGTGGTGGTCCATTTTAGGGCTATTGGTAGCCTGATGGGGCAGTGTTTGCCCATGTGTGCTATTCCTGGCAAGTGTAGTTGTTGTGACTTATTGCTGTGTTTCTGCATCAGACCTGGGACGCTGGGGCTGTCAGTTTATACCTCTAGGGACGCCTGGATGTATTTTGGAAGAGACGCAGGCATGTAGCACCTTTGTTGTTATGACCAGGATGGCATTTTTTCAGTGAATGTGTTGCTGGATGGTTCCTTGGGAGGGGCTTCCCGGGTAAGGGGGGGTTGCTGGGGTATGTTGTACCCGGCAAGCCCTACCCTAGTTGAGGGGGGACTTGACGTTCATTGGACCCTGCACTGGCAACGTGCAAGGGGGGTGTCAGGGTTTTAGTATAAACCCTGGATGTGCCCGTTTGCCAGCCTATGTTATGTTGTGGCCAATCTTCTGTATTTTCTGGCCAAGGATATTATTAGGGCTGAGTAGGGCTTGCCGTGTTCTTTCCGGCGGTACTTTTCTTATGACGGACAGTTGAGTATCTCGTACCATTTGGCGGTGGCTAACTCCTAGCGCCGCGCAATAGTGGGGTCGAATATTGGTGCCGAATATTCGCATCATTGCCTAGTGGATTTTGTGTGCCAGTTGTGCAAGTGGAGACACTTTATGTGTTAAGTTAACGTAGGGATAATGTGTGCAGCCGACATTGGACATTGTTTAAGAGGTCGGCGTGCACCTTTTCACGTTACCTGATGGTGGGCCAGTTGCCTTGTGGCTTGGCAATGGACACCGGTCACGGTCCTTAAATTCTATATATGCGTCTTTTATTGTATTAATGAAATGAGTTGTGCCGCAACATTTGAGCTCATTCATTGACGCATTATTAGGATTTTTGACACATAGCGTCTTGTAAGAAAGCCTGTACGGCTGTCTACATACCCACCTACCCTGTCAATATGGACATACCTGTACATACCTCGTGCAGGACCCAGCTGGTCCCCTACATACGTGTCCTGCAGCCCGTGGCGGCTGCCTACGTACCTTACCTGGACCTGTACGGCCCTGCATGATGAACACCTTTCTTACTATCTACTGCCCTAGTGTAGGGCACACCTCTTCTTGTATTCCCGTAGCAGGCGCTCACATCCGCCTAGCTCGTTCTCCGTACGCCATGAGTCCTCATAGTCGTGCTGGGTAAAACGCCATCGTACTCGGTACTGTCGCTGTCTGCTTCTCCCGCGCTGGATGTCCCGGTGGTCCACAATCTCGGCCACCTCGTCTTCCTGTTCACCGGTCTCGGGGTTGTATTCGACGGGGGCCGGCGGATTGAGGCGACCTTGGATGGAGTTCTGGTGATACAACTTGAGTTGATCGCGGTGGAAGTTGGGGGAAGTGTTCCAGGAGCTTGGGATGTCGACCTTGAACATCACATCGCCCAGCTTCTCCAAGACCTTGTGAGGCCCCAGGAACATAGGACGGAGCTTGGTCTTGAGCTCACCTCCTACCTTCTCGGAGAAACGTCCTAGTCGGGGGCCTTCCACCAGAACCCAGTCGCCTGCCTCAATCGACGGGGTGCGCGCGTCCAGGCGACTAGCGGTCCTCGCCATATAGCGCTCGGCTGCGGCTCGGTAGCCCCTGACCGCGCTGTCATGGGCCTGACGCATCTGAACCAACAGCTTCTCCACCCCTTCCAGGGTGTCCCGCCGGACCGTTTTCTCTGCCAAAGCGGGGCTCGTGAGAAGGTCGGTCGGCGTAAGCGGGTGCCTGCCAGTGTTGAGGAAGAACGGCGTGAAGCCATGGGCCGCCTGGGGGGCGTTGTTCAAGGAGAATTCCACCAAGCCCAGAAACTCCTCCCAATTGCCTCCCACCGCGTCAGTGTAGTGTTGCATGGTCTCTTGCACTGTGCGGTTCAGTCGCTCCACCAGGTGAGAGGACGAGCTGTGGTACGCTGTCCCCAATGACACCTTGGTGCCCAGTCGTTCAAAGAACTCCTGCCAGAAGCGAGCCGTGAACAACTTGTCACGGTCCGATATGAATTGCCGGCTGAGTCCGTGGTACCGAAACACGTGGTGGAGATACAACTTAGCGCAAGCCTCAGCCGTGAGCTCGGCCGGGCATGGGGCCAAGTGACACATGCGCGTCAGGCGGTCCAAGAAAACCAAGATCATGCTGTTGCCGTGCTTGGTCTTCCGGAAGGGGCCAATAAAATCCATCATCAATGAGTCCCAAGGCGCCATGGGGTCAGGCAGCGTCTTGGGGATCGCTTGTGACCCCGTGTTGCGGGACTTCATGATCTGGCATGATGGACACTCGCGCACGTACGTCTCGATGTACTCCCGCATACCTGGCCAGTAGAAGTTCTTTCTGGCCCGCGGCAGCAGGCGATGGATTCCTTGGTGGCCACCGGTGAGGGAGTCGTGGAGCTCATGGAGCAGAGCCGCTCTACATATCTCCGGGACGTACAGGCGCCAGCAGTCAGGTCTCACCATGACATAGAGTCGTCCGTCCTGGAACTTGCACGGGAGCTTGCCCATCTGCTGAGGGTGCGACCTGATCGCCTCCAGGGCTGCTGCTTCCGTGACGGTGAATCGGCTGATCAGCGTCTCCAGAACGGAGGTGACGGTGTACGCATCCGCCTCCTTGTCAAGAATCCTGTCTTGAATATGCCCATTATGCTGACCGTGCAGAAATCTATAATACGGGCAGTTGTATTCGAGCCCTAATTAACAAATAGATATGCTCGGATAGTAGTACCTAAGTGGGATTCGTCCTATGTGAACGGACACTATGACTGTGTGCCAAGTTGTACAATGGCACTAGGACTGTTGGTCACTACTATCTTCACCAGATTATAGTATTGTGTCATCATTGTGCATGTCATACCATGCCGTACCGAGTCATGCATGTGCATGCACCATGTTCCAACATACCAGCTGTCGTTATCGACCCATTGTCGGCCCATGCGCATACCAGGGCCGCCGCCACCACACACCTACCATAATTACCAATGTTCACGCTACCTTGAGGTAGCCATGGAAAGCCACACCATATGGACGTAATAAATAATTTTCCTGGCTCCTGACGCTTAAGTCGGCAATGATTCACCACCTACAAATTATTAATTTAAGTCCCCATAATAATCACACATGCCTTTAACATGGCATCGGAGGTCCGGGGCAAGATCTTTCAACGGAATTAACCAACCTCTAAGCGGCAGCTCACATTTTATTGAGCGCCTTGATCATAGTTTATATTTTCATATACGGAGCAGCTTGGTCGAATTCTTGTACTTGATACGACCATGATTATGGCGCAGATGCTACCGTGAAATTCCAGGCGTTCAATCGACCTACTTCAACGTGTGGTAACACCAAATATTCGGGGTGACACCTACCGTCGCTAAAATCCGTCAAGAATTTCCCAAGCTCCGGTGCGCAGGCCAGATCTACGCTTTTATACTTATATATGCCCGAAACTGATCAAACGCCAACATTTCGGTGATGGGGACGTCGGCACTGAAGCCTGGCACTCAAAAGGTGCCGGCTCTGGTTCCAGGCAGCGCCAGTGATTTTTTACCTGGCAGCACATTTTTGGCCGAGTGCAGTGCGTTCAATCGGCGCGGGGTCACTGACGGGCTCCCACTGAGCCGCGCGAGCTGTGAGCATCGACGAGAAATCGGCGGAGCTGTTTATCTCAAGAATTTTTCATGAGAACCGGTCTTTCTTTTGTACCGGCACCATTTCGCGTGGCATCAACATTCTTTTGGGCGCATTCTTTTAAACCGGAATTCTTTTTAAACGGTCATCACTTCAAGAGCCCAGAGCCTGCCATGCTCCAAGTTTCCAAGAAAAAAGGGAACATTCCCTGGGTCCTGCTCTCAAGGCCAGCCTGCTGACACAGCTGCACACCACACTAAGGAGGGTGCTCACTAACCCCCACGTTGTTTTCAGCACTAGTTGCAGTTTTATCATTCAGTCCCATCAGCACCATCACACTGGCATCAACAAGCACAGCAGGCAACACCAGCAGGAACAGAGTACACTGCATAGTCCATGCAGGCAGCTACCCACACTTGCCTAGCCAGCAAGGAGAAGTAGTAGCACCCAGCAGCACATGCATGACTCTCCACCACAGGCGTAGAGTAGATAGTAGCTGCAGTCAGCTGCACGCACTTGTCTAGCTAGCAAGTAGCAGTCCAGCAACCAGCTCTACATCCTCACGTCACAGTTCACCTTGTAGTAGTTGCAGTAAGTTGCATCAAAACTCGTGTTGGCAAGCAAGTCAAAGTAGCACTACCAGCACCACACAAGAAACTGTACCCACACACAGCATAGATCGTGTGTGCACACACAACAGCTGACGTCACCGGTTTACCAGCAGCTACCAGTAGTACCCAACGTTTCCAGCTGCAACCCTGGCATCAACCAGTACCGGCTACAGTCTGCATCCAGCCTCAACACTGAGCAACCAGTCTTTACAGTTTAAGAGCCTGTTTCCCGTTTGGCTCCACCCTCGTGTGGCGCACTCCATGTGACAATATGGGGCTACACAACCTTGCCCTCATTTTTCTTGCTGTTTTATATCAAGACCAGGGTGTCGTGTAAGGAGGGAATCCACTTAGGTACCCGACTACCCTCGCCCAGGATCTAGCGTTTGTATTTATAGACAGCATCATGTGCAAGGAGGGTGTCAAGAATCCTGTCTTGAATATGCCCATTATGCTGACCGTGCAGAAATCTATAATACGGGCAGTTGTATTCGAGCCCTAATTAACAAATAGATATGCTCGGATAGTAGTACCTAAGTGGGATTCGTCCTATGTGAACGGACACTATGACTATGTGCCAAGTTGTACAATGGCACTAGGACTGTTGGTCACTACTATCTTCACCAGATTATAGTATTGTGTCATCATTGTGCATGTCATACCATGCCGTACCGAGTCATGCATGTGCATGCACCATGTTCCAACATACCAGCTGTCGTTATCGACCCATTGTCGGCCCATGCGCATACCAGGGCCGCCGCCACCACACACCTACCATAATTACCAATGTTCACGCTACCTTGAGGTAGCCATGGAAAGCCACACCATATGGACGTAATAAATAATTTTCCTGGCTCCTGACGCTTAAGTCGGCAATGATTCACCACCTACAAATTATTAATTTAAGTCCCCATAATAATCACACATGCCTTTAACCCATACTCCGTCAAGTGTATCCATTTGGATACACTTGCACCCCCCGCCACGTGGCAAAATATTGCGCGAGCGCCGCGCCATCGGGTACGGATGTAAGTGGTCAGGCAACTCGGGACAGACCCAATGTGAACGTAAATGCATAGGTTGGTGGGATATTTGCGCCATAGCCACCTAAATACCACGTTGCCAGGCTGTGCATCACGTGACTTTTGCTAACATTTTTTACCGTTGCGCGCGCGCATAGCGAGATATGGCTGTCAACGTGCCATTTGGTGGAAATTTGGGGTTCCGCAGCTTGAAATGGGTCAGATGATGACCCCTGAACGATGATGCATTATGTTGGTTCGTCAAGAATTATCAGATTCACGGAACTGTGAAAATACGCAGTGGTTATCATCTCTGTCTTGGTCGCCACCATCAGAAGAGACGTCCCGTTTGGTATCGCCGGTTTCTTTTTGGTTTCTTGGTAGCTTCTTTCCGCCTGGGCCTTACATTGTTTTACGGAAGTCCGCTGCGCACCATCTGCTGGGAACGTCGACGCGTTAGACGTCATCTTTGCATAGATAAATCAACATGGTTATCATGACGGATGCATGGATAGAGCGGCTATGGCTGCCTGTGCCACTAGCATCAGTATCCGGGACGTATGAGCATGTCGGCCAGCGGAACCCGGCCAGGTCGTGATCGAGGCAGGTGCGGCGATTCGTTTCCGTGTTGGTTGCATGGAAACTCGTACGTTCATACATGTCTGATGGTGGATATATTAGTGGTAATTGCAACTGCCTTCCATGCCTGCTCAAGGAGGGGTATTAGCCATTATGTTGCACAGTTTGTGGCATTTCTTGGGGGGATACCGTTCAGTGAGTGTCAGGTGGCTTCATATTTGTATTCCAGCATATTTGGCAGTCTATTGTGGTCAATTATATTGCATCATTGTATGGCATGGCATAGTTGGCTGTTTGCGCGCGCGTAAGCCACACACGTAAACGCGGGCATGGTATGGGTCAAATGGGCTATCCGGGTATTTTGACCAAAGGAAAGCACCATTGGACTATCCAACTAAATTGTCCAATGTTGGGTTTGAGGTTTCTGACCCTCCCCTCAGTAGAAGGGGGGGGGGTATACTTTTTCTTGGCACAAAATGATCGTCTTTTGGCTCACTTTGACTGAAGGTATCATCCAAAGGACTAATAAGACTCATGATATCATTGCATATTATGAAAGCCCTTGAAGTGTAGACACTCCTAGCATCTTGGTTGGGGGTATTTGGAGTTGTGGTCTATGAGTTATGATTTTTGGCAATTTTAGGGGTCTGAAAGTGCCAAAAATGGCCTGACGGAGTATGGGTTAACACTCCTCTTCAGTCTCGAGGGTTTGGTATACGTACTCCGAGAAAATGGTGGGGGACCCAATGGGCTGCAAGTGAAAAATTCCCTGAGCCGGGACCACGTGGCTGAGTGGCAAGCGCGAATGGGACCCCTCCCCTTCCCCGGGGGCGCGCACGTCCTCGTGCGAACCCCAGTCGGGGGATAGGTCGTCCATGGTGGTACGACCCGTGTGAAACAAATAACGAGCCTGCGGCGACCGCGGAAGGTCACCATAGGACGTGCCGGGCGCCTGAGCTGGGACGCAAGTGGTATGTAGTACTCCCAGATCTTCATAGAACCAGTAGTCCTCCCGCCGGGAAAGGGCGTCTGGGACCACGTTCTCTGCACCCTTGACGTACTGAATCTTAAAGGGGGCGAACTGGGACAAGTACTCCAGCCAGCGTGCTTGACGGGGCACCAGGTTGGGTTGGGCGAGCAGATGAGTTAACGTAAAGGATTTACGTTAGATGGATAGAGATTGTTACGCTCTTTCCAACGGCACCTTGAACGCCTCATTTGGTTAAGGAACGTAAAAGTTAGGACGTTTCCTAGGCTGTGCCGACAGTACCCGGCGCGCCACTGTGGGCGCGTACGGACACAGGATGTACAAGTGTCACTATGACAGTCCGCAGGACGTTGACAGGACTTGTACAGGACTTGATGGTCAATTGATAGGTAGGCGTGCTGTAGCGCGCCAGGACCTAGGAGACAATTGATGCTGAGTAGTGTACGGATAGGTCCACAGGACTAGCCGTATGGACAATTGATAGATCTGCGCGCCAAAGGCGTACCAGAGTCTGTGTAATCAATTGATTGACAGTTCAGCTGTGACAGTGCAGCTGAATACTTGGACGCGTCCCTAGCAACCTATATGTATGACTTGGTAGCACCGGGACGCTAGTTCTTGCGTGCACGCTCTCTTGGCACTGCGACCCTGTCGCCTGTGCTGCGTGCAGTCTTGGAAGTGACGTGACTTACGTCTGTGTTCCTTATTCTTAATAAAGGCAACATTTCCTGCAAGAACCATGGCGGAATTCTACACAACACTCTCACAACTCGTATTACTCGCCTTTTCACGATCATGCCAAATTCCGAAGAATTCCGCATTCCCACCGATGAGGAAGTAGCTGCTCCGCCGGCAGATCCATTACCGGCTCCACGTCCGCGTGAGCCGCGGCCGGCTGCTCCATCGTGGCAAGCTCTCCTTGACGAAGTCATGATTTCCCTCGACGAGTTACATCGTCGACAGCGAGCAGCGCTCCCGTTGCTGGGAGATTTTCCCGAAGACCCCCGCCTGCCGCCGCTGGTGCCGGCGATTCGCGGTCCATTAGACCAAATCCGAAATATTCTTTCGGCTTTTACGGTCCAGGTCCGTGGAGGCCTGCGTTCGGTGAACGAAGTCACCACCGCCATTGAGGAGGTGGATAACGCAATTTCATCGCTCACCGGGTACCAGCGCAACTTGCAAAACTGGGCCTCGACGCGCACGGAGGGCGCGCCTGTGGTCACTACAAATTTGTTTCAGGACATCGCGTTGCTTTCGCTGCTCACTCGCGGCGTTCGCACTCGCGAGCGCCAGGTCCTCATAAACCTGGTCGCATTTCTCTCAGCCTTGCGTGAGTGGATCCCAGCGGGCTGGGAGCTTCTTTCAATTTTTACGCATCCTCTTCGCCTTGTCGCGCGTCGGCGCGTTGCAATCTTCATTCCGACGCAAAACCCGGCGAGTACACCGGTTTTGATCCATACCGGTGCGGGTCCGGCTCACACGCCAGACATGGAGGATCCGGAGTATGCGTATGAGTACTGTGATTTCCGGGGCCTTGACTATTAAACGTCGGCCAATTTTATCCAGTGCTCGTCGGCATTTCGTCGACTTTTCAACGGCATTTCGCGGGGGCGGCGGCGACACCGGTGCAGGCGGCAATAGTCGACAGTTGTACATACTTTCTTTTGCTGCTTTGCTCAGGTGTTTTCTAAGACAGCCTATAGTGCACCATGGCGGACGGGCGCCGTAGCAAGGGTGCCCCAGCCAGTGGTAATAATGGAGGTGCAGGTAGTGGGACCGCTCACGTAGATGATGTGGGGGTTACCGGCGAGATTACCAATGTACCTAACCCTTGGATGGTGTCTAACTCGTTCCTAAAAGTAGTTACCAGTTGCACTTTGCACTAGAAAGTCCACAAACCAACCTAATAACAATTTTACTATCCATATTGGGACCAAAGCACACACATATATTGAGTTACTTGGGGGTCATGTTGGTGGTCATGTTGCAATGTCCTATGGGTACATTTTAAGGACCCCCCCCAGGGGGATCCGCTGGGTGCGAGACATGATACACCTAAAATGCATTTTATGTGGTTTAAACAACTTAATTGGACCTGGCCTTGGAAAGGCAGTTAAATTGGTAGCCATGCATGGCTTCTGAACACTCACATCACTGGTTGTCCCAGGGACCCAGCTGTACTATCTAAAAATAACTGGAAGATGACAAGCTAAAAATGAGTGGCAGCTGTGCACCAGGGTACCCCCCTGTACTGTAACCGTTAATTAGTCCCTGCAAACTTGGTCTGAACATAGTGATGTCCGGTATCAGGGTGTACTACACATCTAGCTCTAGCAGCAGACCTAAAAATATCACGGAAATATCTACTGGCATTCGCGCGAGCTCGGTTCTAAAACTGGTCACTATTTGTAGTTACGAGTAAAACTGGTAACTAGAAATAGGTACTAGTACCATCCAAGGGTACATGTACCTAAGGTAATAATGCACATGCTGTCTCTGGATATGATCTCACCACACAGGGTCTCCTTATTGTTAATCAGCTGCAACCTGTCACTACAGACTCTAAGCCAAAGCAGGCAGAGGAGTTTGTGGAAGGACTAGAGGGGTTTCCAAGCTTGTACGGTGGTACAAACTATTATCAGATCTGGATAGGCAGCCAGACTTTTGGCAAGTGCACAGATCAGATTAAAGACCTCACTAGAGAGTGCAAGAAGGCCAACAAGGCCTGGGCAGTCTACGTGGCAGAGCTGAGGGAGCTGCTAGAGGATCAACGGAAGAAAGTGGGGATCCATTGGCAGGATAAGTACCAAGGGTGGGAGGTCAAAGGAGACCTCATCCAGAATTTTCTCAACTATTGTAAAATGGTTGAGGAGGGCAGGGCTCATGGCTTTAATGTAGCTGACAGCATAGCCCTGACTAACTGGCTGAAGGTTTCTGGGCTGGACAAGGCAACACGTGGCTCTTTAAAGGTCATGTGTGCTCCACATTCTACCCTGAAGGCCTATAAGGTCATCATCAAACAGGCACTCGAGGCAGAGGAGCTGTTTGAGGGTGGAGTGCCAGCTGTGAAGGCTACCCATGCAGGTGGGCGTGCCCAGGGGGGCTCCAGAGCGTCTGAGGCTGAAAGAAGCCAAGGAGGGCGTGGGGGCAACCATAACAAGCGGAAGGCCAACCATTCACCCGACCCTGACAGGCAATCACATGCCAAGTCGGTGTTCAGGAGGGTGGGTGGCAAGCCCAAGCCGGGTAACGCGTCTGACAACGGGGGTGGTGGCCAGGGCAAGTCCAAGGTCCAATGCTACCTGTGCAAGGGGTGGGGGCACATCAAGAAGGAGTGTCCCAGCTTCAAGAAGACCCAGGGCCAGGGCAGCAACAAGAATAACAACAACAAAAACAACAAGAACAAGTCCCAGGCAGGCCAGCCTTTAAAGGGCAGTCAACAAGAAGACAACAAGGAGCAGTGACTGTCTGAGGCAACCCCTACACACCTTAATTCACCCAAAGGGGAGGCCAGGTGCTCCAATGCAGATTTTATATCTGGGCAACAAGAGGGTGATCTCCAGGTTCAGGATGGCCCCAGGTCACCTGGAGAGGTACAGGTTCCTATGAAGACGTCCTTGACAGCTGGTGCAGCTGTAAGAATGTCTGACCCCATGCATCCTCGTGCTGGGCACGAGGGTGGACCTCTCATTTTGAGAGAAACCAATGTACAACCACAGAGGGGTGTGAAGGCCTCTGGTGGTATGCATGTGGTCCCTGCTGGCGGTCCAGGAGTTGGGCATGAGCAGGGTGACTCAGGCTCTGAGTCAGAACAGGATGGAAGTCAGCATGGTGATGCTGGACAACCTGACAGCACAGTCCTGACTGTGCCAGGGACTGCTTCCTCCGTGTACCAGGAGTTGGGTGCCCGAATCCACAACATGTTTGGGCATGCCACTTCTCTGTCAAACAACTTTGCCTTCCGTATGGGCAGGGCACCCCTTCTCAAGGCGTGCCAGCAAGCTGCCTCACGGTGTAAGTGCCAGTTGTCCTCCAACAAGCCCAGGAAATCACATGCCAAAGCTCTACCTCAGAGCATTGGTGATCTGGAGTGTGATATCCAACACATCAGGGGCATGCAACTGTTGGTGTGCGTGGACAGGTACACAAAGTACAAGGTGCTAGAGCATTTACCTTCTATGAAGAACAGGTACTTGCTGGCTGCCCTGCAGAATGTAAGAGCCAAGTTTCCTACCACAAGGATCCAGGTGGACATGCAGTTTCAGCATCTCAAGGGTGATCCCACCCTTCCTGAGTTGCTGGTTACACCTAGGGAGGCTCATGGGCAGCAGGGTGCTATAGAGAGGGCAATCCAGGAGGTCAAGAAATTGATCATCTCTGAAGACTGGGTACCCTTGTCTGCACCTGCACTTGTCAGGAGTGCATGGTTGAGGAACGTGGAGCAGCAGCTGAACAGCAGGGTCAATTTCTACTATGATGGAGTTGCTGTCAGCCCAATGGGTCTATATCATGGCCTATGCCCCCCACATGTGCTGGAGGGCTGGAAACATGCTGCACATGTCACCTTTGCCAAGCTGAGGGAGAAGGACCGGGGTTGGAAGATGCTGGAGCCAACAGTGGGTCAGAGGGTATTAGCTTGGAAGGAACCGAGCCTGTATGGCAAACGTGGTAGTAGCTGGAGTCATGGGGTGGTTACCCAGGTTGATGAAGCTAGCCACGCATGCTTGGTCAGCATGGAGGACGAACCAAAGCATGTACACCGGCTGAGTTGGTCATATGTCAAGCCTAACCTGATGAATGAGGGCAGTCAGGCACAAGGCTCACAGGATCTGCAGGATTTTCAGGTCCCAAGTGACATCACTGACGCAACGACCACATCTGTTGCAGGGGAATCTGTCAGCCCTGGCCAGGTTGCAGAGGTACTTGTTGAACAGGCTGCAAGGTCAACAGCTGGGGAGTCAACTGTCAAGCCCAAGGCTCTAACCAAGCCCAGGGGGACTAGTTTGGCTGGATTGATTGGGGCTCTGCAAAGGGCCAAGAAGCAGCCCAAGGTAGCCAAGCTCAGGTGGCATGGCAATCTGGGGCTGGACACTGCCTTAGAGGTAGACACTAATTCTCAGGTTTCCATCATTGGAACCAGAGCTGCAGCAGGGTACAGCATGTCTGAGCCCAGCTATCAGTTTGTGTCTGACTTCAGTGGCGGGGTACACGTGAAGGTACTGGGTGAGGTATCTATTCCTATCCTTGGACAGGACACTGCATTTTGTGTCTTGGAGGGCTATCAGGGGCCTGCTCTTCTGGGGCAGAATTTCCTATGCCAGGATGGGGTAGTGATCACGTCCTCTCTCCTGACTAAGGAAGGGGCTGGTCAGGTCCCACTGATTAATTTCAGGACCACTCACCTATCACGTGCAGTAACCAGGTCGGTTAAGCGTGTGCAAGTGTGCCAGGGGCAGGAGGCCTTGGTTGATGACCTCATATTGCCAGCTGCTAGTCATCCAAGCAGTTTGGGCATTGGTCCTCACTCACTTGCTGGACACAGCCCTATCAACTACCAAGGCCTGGTGAAGCTCATGTCCTCTCCCATTATGTGTCCCCAGGTCACACTGGGTCTGATTAAATCTGGGGAGGACTGGATCTCCAAGAAATGCGTGGAACCTGTCAATGACCTGCCTCCTGCACGGCGTCTACTCAAGCTCAAGTTTGTCATCAAGATGAAGGAGGTGGACGGGGTCAAGGTACCACATGTCAGACCAGTGCTGAATGAGTTCAAGGGTACTGGTGAGTGCACTGCTGAGGAGTTGTATACCCCTGGCATGCTGCATGACACTTGGAGGCTGCTGCTGTGTGTATTTCTAGGCCTTCTCAACAAGGGCTTGGACTATGGCTCAGTGGTGATAGACTTCAAGAGGGCATTTCTGGAGGGGGATGCAGATGTGGCACAGGAAAAGTGGGAGGGCAAGACGCCTTTCTATGTTAGGGTGCCTGCTGTATGGAAAAGGGACATCCACACGGAGTTCCTTAAAATCCTCAAGGGCCTGGAGGGCCTGAGGTCAAGTCCAATAATCTGGAGGGAGACTCTCAACCGTTTCCTGAAGGAGCATTGCAACTTGAAGGTCTCTCCTGTAGACCCCTGTCTGTTTCTGGGGCAATGGGAAGGCCTACCAGTGTATGCTTCGCTGCACGGGGATGACCTGCACCTGATGGCTCCCCCGGTTGTTATGTACGCCGTACGAATGCGAAAAAATGCGGGATAAAGCATATTTTGGGCCTCCGCGTATTTTACGCGTATTTTACGTCTGACCACGCGGTTTGGACTTAGAATTTTTCGGGGGTACCAGCGGGCAGCGGGCACTGGCGCGGTGCCCAGGTTCTGGGCGCGGCGCGCTCACTGCACATTCGAGATTTTTACTACTAGAAGTAGATGCGTACAGTTCTTTTCATAAAGCGCAAGCCTTGCAAAATGTTTGGCCGGTAGGAGACAGCTAGGACTAGGTACAAAACGCATAATAACAGTGTGCCAGCAAATGCCAGCTGTGCTACTGACGGTGTAATGCAATATAGCGACGACGAGGCCAGTGCGACTGTGCGACAGTGTGCAGCCATTTTCGATTTGCAGCCATGAAGAAGAAAGGGCCTGAATGGGATTTCGTTCTCGAGAAGAAAGAAGCAGTCACAGATGCTGTTAGTAACAAAACGCAGTTTGTGTCGAATAAGTTCTGCTTATTTTGCAACAAGAAGTTCTCATACGGGGCGGGGGCAATCAGCGTATTCCGAGTCCGTGCACACTTTGCCGGAATCGCAGGGGAAGGGATGTTACCCTGCGACAAAATTCCACCGAATATCCGGAGCAGGTTTCTCAGGATGTATAACAACAAGTCGCAGCAGTCAGACGCCAAGAAGCAGCACAATTTGAACAGGGCAATGGCGGAGATGGGAGGGGCTGCGCCGGCTGACTTGTCGTCGGTTCCCAGCAAAGGCCAGCTGAGCATCACCAAATGGCTGGTTCCCGTCGACGAGAAAGGTGTCCAGCTGCTGGCTGCCGAATTTTTTATCGAGAACGGCATTGCCTTCAATGCGGCTGAGAGCGCCTCTTTCAAGCAGATGGTGGCCGGCATGATCCAGTACAAAGGAGGGCACGTCACCCCTCCTTCTCGGAAGTTGTGTCTTATGTCCTCTCATGCATGATATAGTGGATGGCTTTCCTTACAATCAATTAATTAATTGAATCCTTACTATTCCCGTTGCAGCATGCTCCCCCCTGCATTTAACAAATCATAATCAGATAGAATTGCAGGGCATAAATGGAAGATGTTAATAAATAAGCATATACACCAAATTTCAGTTGTAATAACTGCATGACCATCATCAAGGAGCGTGCTAATTGGGTGACTGACAATTGGACCACAAAAACTGTCGCGCATTTTACCACCGCGTATTTTATACCCCCCACGTATAATACGCGTATTTTAAGTCCACGTATTATACCCCGCACACGTATTTTCCAACCTGGATGGCTCCCACGTCGTGGCTCAAGGAGCTGATCTCCATCATTAAGTCCAAGTTTCCTCTGGGTAGGGAGCAATGGCAGGTGGAGAATGAGCCTCTGCTGTTTGTGGGCATGGAGGCCACACTGGTGAAGAAGGAGGGGGAGTGGCGTATGCTGCTGGTGGGGGGTAATGATTATCAAGAAACCCTCATTAGCAAGCTTCCTCCAGTCATCACACAGGCACTGTGTCCTATGGTCAGGGGCATGGTTGCTTGGGTGGCAGGTATTTCCAGGCCAGACCTTATGGTCATAGCCAGGTTGCCTGATGACATGCTGATGGAGCTAGGGTCTGCCAAGGTGGCTGATCAGGTCAGGGCTTCATCTGGCATTCTGTTGTCTGCAGTGTATTTATCACAACCCATTTGCATGGAGCTGTATGTGGATAGCTCAATGGACAGCAGGCAGGTCTCCAAGGTCAGGGGCAGGGCTGCAGGGCTCTTTGTGCTCAGACAGGAAGGCCTGGGGAGTTTGGTGAGCTGGTTTAGTCGCCTGCACAAACGGGTGGCTGTCAGCAGTGATGTGGCAGAATGCAGGGCTATTTGTGAAGGCATTCACACAAGCCTTTATCTGAAGGAGTTGCTTCGTCAGATGACTTCTAACACTCCTTGGCCACTTCAGGTTACCACTCTTCTCAAAACAGACTCCATGGGGATGGTGCCGCAATTTGTGCACAGGCAGATGGCCAGAAGTAGGGACTTGGATTATCTCCTTCTTAAAAAATTGTCCTCCTTGGCCAATATTGAGCATATCCCTGGGGTTGACAATCCTGCTGATGCTTTGACCAAGCTAGTGCAGAAGGCAGCAGTGCAATACAAGGTTCTTCAGTCTCTGATGGACCCATCTCAGCAAGCTGTCTAAGCTGGTGCCTGGTTATAGGGCATTGGAGAGCAGATTGTGTGGTAGTGTCAGCATTGTGACTGGCATAATACCTGTATTTTAGTCTGTACTAAGGCTCATGGACCATGGTACACTCACTCTGATTTTAATCAGGATACAGCCAGGTTTTGGCTGGGGTTCATGCTGTTGACTACACAACGTTGACAGGTCCATTACAGACCATGTATTCTATTTTAAAAGAAATGTATATTTGTACATACTTCTCTCAAATGGTCTGGGAACCTTAGTAAGCATTTTGGGCAACCAATATGCTAAGTGGATGCAGTTTGGAAAGACCTTTCCAACGCCGTGCTGACCGCCTGAAACAGACAAGGGACGAGAAAGATATGAGGTCCCGAAGTCCTAGCCGTCCGTGGCCGACTAGGGTACAGTCCGCTGGTATAGTGGACAGGACACGTGGCAGGCCGTGCCTGCACAGGCTTAGCCTGACTATCACGTGACTGTGGTCCACGTAGACCAGAGGAGCAGCAGCCTGTGACTGGTGGAATACAGGAGTTGGCACAAGTCTGCAAGGATACTAGGCCTTGCAGGTTTGTGACAGGTCCTGTACTTCCTAGGTTGCAGAGTCTAGGCAAATCCAGTTCGTCCTGGCTCTGCACTGATGCCAGTGGACGTTGAGGATTTGCTTGCATGCCTGCACGTGCCTCGTCACGCCGATGGGAACGAGGAACAACGCAAAGGATATAGCTTGGTCATGGGGATGACCAGCTATCTTGGCAAGCACGAACCGAGGCTCCCACATTGGACGTGGAAACGCTCACCGTGGTCGTGGCTTGGTGCACGGGTTAAAAGGTTGCTGCCTTGCAACTTTGGCTCATCCCGTTGTGTGCGTAAGAGACCAGGAACTCACAGTTCTGGTTGTTCGCTAACTCGTACTATTGCATTTCTGTTTGCAAGGTTTCATGTCGGCCGAGGCTCGGGTTGAGACACCTGAGTCATCTCCCAGGCGCGAAGCAGCACCAGAGTTGCCGGCGCGCGAAAACGCATTCTACCCCTATACTCATCAATCCAACGCTTCTACATTTGTGCAAGCGGCCTACGTTGCAAGGGGCCTTGCGGAAGGCGGTTGGGTCGCTGTGTTCGGTAACGCAGCAGGGCCGTCGGCGAACGACCCTGTGGTGATGAGGATTCGGGCGACGACGTCGCCAGGGGAAACAGGGCGGGTCTGCACGGAGCGCCTCGTCGCCATTCGCGACGAAATTGCTTCGTTGATCTACAGTTTAGAAGTTGCGTACCAGGGCGGGCACGTAACCATGATCCAGGCGCTTGACTTAGCGCGAGAGACGCTGGGCCAACTGGTGGCCATCTGTTTAGGTGGAACCAGACTATATAATCACTGGGTGGCGACAAGCTCGCTGGGGGAGGGGACCGACGCGTCACACATCATACGGGACGCGCAGACGCGCGAGGCCGATAGCCCGTGGGATTCGGCCGAGGTGGTGGCTCAAACGTGTGAGCACCTGGTCAACATTCTGATCCAAGAGGCGCGTGGTCACGCTGATCACTGGGTGATCACTACGCGTCCGCCGGGCATTTGGTCGACCTTGGACACGCCGAGGTTGCAGAGCAGGCCAGGGGCGACTGGGCCAACGGTGACGGTCATCACCGGTCGGGAGGTCACCGACGAGGATTTCCACGATCAGTTCGTGGATCGACCAACGGGCATCATAGCCCGGTCGTCACAGCAGATTGACGAGGGTGACGGCACAAACGAGGGATACTCAGCTCGGCGTAGAGCAGAGTTACACATACCGTTTGAGCCGGAACACGATTTTGCTGAGATTGGTCGGGGGTCTCGGAACGATCGGCGAGGTGGTGGTAGCCGGTGGGTCAGAAATCTTCAGTGGTATCGCCGTGGCAGTGCGCCAAGACTGCCGGTAGAGCAGACAGCAGCCGGGAGGCCGGTGAGCCGTGTGCTAGGTCCTTACAACGCGGAGGAGGTCCGCTCAGTTCCACGCGTGGGGACACCGGTGGCACGCACAGCGCAGGAGCGTGAGGAGGAGTCAGTAGCTGGAGAGCAGCCAGCGGCTTCTTCAGGCAGCACCAGCGCTTGAGCCTGTTCTTCCTTGTCTATCGCCTGTTTTGTTTTGCCATCCCACTGTATATAATGCCTCGTGGCAAACCGGGAGACGGCGACAAGGGCGAGATGGAGGCACCGGCTGGGGCGAGCCAGGAGCCTCGAAAAGACAAGGAGCAGCTGGTGGGAGAGGCGATCCCAGCCAGCGACGGCGATGGGGGAAAGAGACCAGGCAGCAAGAGGCGACACGAAGACTCGGTGGAGGAGGCGCGCAAGATGCGGGCGACAGGGCCATCTGATGCAATAATGGTGGCAAATGGGCAACCAGCCGTGGAGAAGCGTAAGAGGGACCCCTCCGCTGACGGCAATGGTAAGAGGCCTCATGTGGATGTGCTCTCCCCTGTGCCTGCTGGACCAAGTGGTGCTGTTGTTGTGACACCCGCTGTGGTGGAGCCAGTGAAGGCGCTGCCAGGGTCGAGACCTCACATGAGTGCTGTCACTGTTATGAATGGACAAAAGCCTCTTAACCCACCACTAGCACAGGAAGCTTTGGACAAGTGGCTTGAGGACATGGAGCTTGTTGTGTTCTCCGTGGACCCCACTGTCAACCTAGTGCAAGTGTTTCACTCATCCACGTGCAACAGGGACTCGTCAGAGCGTGTCAGGGAGAAGGCTAGGACTGCTGTCAAGGATAAGCTAACCTGGGCACAGTTCCTGGAAGGGTTGAGGGAGGAGTTCTCTGACAAGGTTCTCAACCTCACCAACTATTACAAGCATCAGTATGACACCTTTGAGATAGTGGGTCCTGTGGCAGAGGAATGGGCTAGGCTCAACCGTATCAGGGACAAGGGGGCCAAGTATGGCTTCCTGGTCACAGATAGGGCCTTGGCAGACTCTTTCCTGGACCGTATGGGTTTGAGTGTCGATGGGAGAAACGGTGCTCGCATGTTTCTTAACCAGACTGATGGCTCCTTGCATGCTCTGGAGCTTGTAATCCTCAGCATAAGGAAGCCAGATCCTGCCTGCAAGGCTATCCAGTCCCATGGCAGCAATGCCACCTCCGCTGTGCAGGGCCAAGGTGATGTCCCCGGGTACCCAGCCCGTGATGGGGCAAGGCCCAACAAGCGTAAGCGCTTCAGGCGCCAGAGGCAGGGGGCTCAGGGTGGCAAGGGTGCAGGTTCCCAAGGAGGGGTTGGGAGCCAGCAAGCTGGTGGTCAGCAGGGTAAGGGTGGCCAAGGGCAAGGCAAGGGCCAAGCTCAAGGCAACCAGGGCAAGCAGGGTGGGCAGTCTCAGGGAGGCCAGGGGAAGCCTGGCAAGGGTGGGGCTGGGTCTGGGAAGAAGGGTGGAGCATGCTTTGTGTGTGGCAAGGAAGGTCACTGGCGTCGTGAGTGTCCTGACAGGAAGGCCAAGCCTGCTGGGGCAGGGGGCCAGTCTGGGCAGCAGTGACTAGCATCATCCCCTGTAAATAGTCAATCACCCCTTGGGGAAGGTGTGCTGGATGTACATAAGGATGGGGGTGTGCCCCTTGTGCAGCACCAAGGGTGTAAAGATGTTGTTCTTCCACTGGATTGCAATAACAATGCTGCAGCTGAATTCCCTATGCCTCATGCAGGTGGTGGGTCTCCAGCAGGTGCTGGCCTGGAGGGCCAAGGGACCTTGCTGGAAGGGCCTGGAGCGGTCCAGGGTGCAGGACCTGACTTGGGGCGTCAGGACGGCCTGCAGGGAAGCCCTGGAACCTCAGGAGTGGATCATGTGTCCCCACACACGGTTCAGACGTCTGGCCAGGTCAGTACTGAGAGAGTGCTGAGCTATGCTGAGGCTGGCCATAGGTTGCATCACATGTTTGGGCATTCTGGGCAGGCAGCAATGTTTGCTTGGAAGCTAGGTAGGGAGCCTTTGTGGGAGGCTTGCCAGGCTGCGGCTGAGAACTGTGGTTGCCAGGAGAATGCTGTTCACCCACCTCAGTCCCATGCTAGGGAGCCTGCTAGCCCGGGCCGACCCGACCCCCTGTCGGCCCTCTGTCAGCCCGCTTTTCAAAGTATGACAGCTGGCACTCTAATGCTGGCACACTAGCAGAAAAAAGTGTAGGTGTGATATAGGTATCATGCCAGTAAAACGAATGTTCCCGGCTGGCGACCCGCCTGGCCGTCATCATCTAGGCGTGATCAACCAATTCAACCGCAACCTGTACGAGCGCCGGCTTGAAGCCATGCGCAGGAATATGCGCGTCGTTGAACGGCAAAGAGCAATCGAGGCCGAAATGGCCGCCCAGGCCCAGGCCCAGGCCATAGCCCAAGCAGCGGCCGACCAGATGCAGTGGGTGGAGCTGGTGGCCGCAAGTTTGCTCAGTTGGCCAAGAGTTTGCTCACTTGGGTGCCAAACTCACAAAGTAACGTAAAATCAACGAAATAACTGCATACAATTAGCCTTTTGGCCTAGCCCATTCAATTATTCCGTCAACCCCCCCCCCCCCCCCCCCCCCCCCCCCCCCTTATTCCCGCTGGTCTAGTACAAAAGCCTGAATTCCTGGCTGCCTGAGCTTGGGAGGCAGCCGTTGATTCTAAACAAATGCCATGCCAGTTGTAACAACTCCTTGGAATAATTTCAGTGAAACAAGTAATAATTCATGCAAGCTCACACCATTTGCAGCTGAGTCATGATACATATTGTAAGCACTTTTGTAGTGCCATTCTTAATGTTCCTTTAATTTGCAGTTTGCCATGCCCATTAATATTCCCCCCATGCCCGGCCCCATGCCTGCCATTCCCCCCATACCCCCCATGCCCCCATGCCCCCATGCCCCCCATGCCCCCCATTCCCCCCATGCCTGGCATGCCTGGCATGCCCATGCCCATGCCCATGCCCATGCCCATGCCCATGCCCATGCCCATGCCCAAGCCCATGCCCATGCCCATGCCCATGCCCATGCCCATGCCCATGCCCAAGCCCATGCCCATGCCCATGCCCATGCCCATGCCCATGCCCATGCCCATGCCCATGCCCATGCCCATGCTGCCCATCATGCCCATGCCCATGCCCATGCCCATGCCCATGCCACCCATGCTGCCCATGCCGCCCATGCCACCCATTCCCGTGCCATTCATACCCATGCCAACCATACTCGTGCCATCTGTGCCCATGCTATTCATGCCCTGCATGCCAAACATGCCCATGTTGGCATCCTGCGTGCCAGTGCAGCCCATGCCCTTGCCCTCGCTACCCTTGCCCTTGCCCATGATGTCGTCGCCCATGCCACCAAGTGAGTCTTCTGATTTAGGCTTTTTTGTAGGCTTGGATTGCGTCTCTGTGTTCGTAAGATCCACGAATGCTTTTCTATCCTTGCGGGCATGCTTGGCAGTTGGCAGTTCCGGTGTGAGTGAAGCACGCTTGGCAGGCGATTCTGGCACGAGGGATGCACGCCTGTGGGCAGCCGGCTTTCCTGGCGTGAGTGATGCACGCCTGGCAGCTGGAGATGCTGGCACAGGTGATGCCAGCTTGGGCACCTTTGCAGGGCGAGAAGACTGCCATCCCGGTGCCTCATCGAAAGGAAAAGGGGCTGAATCATTGCCCACACGGCAGAACGCAGCCGGATACTTGGAGAACTGCTGCACATCAAGCGTGGCCAAGAGACCTTCACCATTTGCCAAGGTGGCATCCCTAGCTGGCCCAGGTGGCATCGCGTAGGGCTTGCCGTTTCCGTCAAGAGCTTGGGTGAAAGGCATGCCTTTGCCATCAAGGGGCAGCTTGACAAACACCACAGGGGTCATTACATCAATGATGGGGCGCTGACTCGAGCGTTGCTTAAGGCCCTTCAGGTTGGAGACTGTGGTTTTGGCCATGAAGAAGCCTGCACCTTCAACCACTGAAACGACTACGTATGTCGCTTGGGGTCGTGCACTTGCAAAGATGGAGCCGCGCTCGATGGTAGGTGCTGTCCCAGAACAATCCTGGTTGATGTCAGCTGAACGCAGCAGTGCATCACCCGCAGCCACTCCCTGGCCACTGCCATGGGCATGTTGATGGCCATGTTCATTGCCCTTGGCATCGCCGTGGGCATGGCCATGGTCACTGGCATCGGCATCGGTTTGACCATCAACGTGATCGCCGACACCATCGACCTTGGTGTCGGCATCTCTGTCGCCTTGTTCAGATCCGGCACATCCCTGTAACAAGTAACGCGTTCCGGCAGCACCAATGAATGATTGCACATAATGCATGAATGCACATACGTCATGCACATATAAACATGCAGCAACAAAGAAACATGTCGAAAGCTGCCCCCCGCAATTTACAAATTTGCAAAACAGCCACTAACTAAAGTCGCCACGATGTCGTGATTTCATACTATGCCGTTCTTTACCTGATTTCTCGTTTCATGGGACGTATCGGATGCCTTCCCATCTTGCTGCTGATTTGCGACGCCATCGGCATCACCATCGCCGTCGCTATCCCCATCGCTATCACCGTCGCTATCACCATCGCACTTGGCATAGACATCGCCGTCGCCTCCCTCATCTCCAGCACATCCCTGTGCAACCCGCGTGGTGGCAGCACCGCAGAGATTGAAGTGCAAAAAGGAATCACTAACTGAAGGATGCTGCGCTAAAGAAACCTGCGAGTTCCCGCGAATGCATGACCGCTATATACCGCAAAACGAAAGTCCGCAGCAGGCAGCCTGTCCTGATTTCAAAAATACTTCGCCCTGTACCTGCTTTCTGGTGCCCTTGAATACATTGGTCGCCGTCCCGGCTTGCTCCTTAGTTGTCATGGGCTTCATTTTCCCAGTTAAAACGGCACGGTCCAGTTCGTTAAGGTCAGTTCCTTCCAATATGGCCATGTCCCCAGCTAGAAGGGCCCTATCCTCAGCCTCCTCAGCATCTTCTTCCCCATCAGAGTGGGCTTCTTTGTCATCAGCAGCCCTCTTGTCGATTCCTTTCGCGCTATCAGGCTGATTGCCCAGGTCATTCGGAGCGACTTTCCTGGCGACCTTCGTATCGCCGCAGCATTCCTTGCACAGAATTGTCTGTCCAAAACCCTCTTCTCCCACGCCGACACCACAAAAAACATGCATCCACTTGCCGCACGTGCACTTGTGGACTGGGCCAACCATGTTTTCGCAACCACCCCCGCATAATTGCATGGTTTCGGTGCCCATTGTGTCAGCCATTTCCGCTTGTTCTCACCCACCGATCTCACCTTAAAACGTGTTCAACAGTTGCTTTCACCTGTTTGAATTCAAAGTGCAGTGCAGTCCGTTAAACCCAAAATGCCGAGCACGCATAAAATGCCTCGCTACAACGGTAGTTGCGACTGATGCGCGGCTGTTCAGAAAGGACGGAGAATCCAAAAGTGCCTAGGCAAATCTAAAAATGCCTAGGCATTTTTATTGCGACCAATTCGTTGCTGTTCAGATCTAGTTCACGGAAAAAATGCCTAGGCATTTTTAGATTTGAGATCTAGTCCTGCCTAGGCGAATCCAAAAGTGCCTAGGCATTTTTCGATTTGCCGTAGTTCCTGAACAAGCCGCGCGTTGCGCGCCGAAAGTTTGCTCACTTGAATGCCTTGGCCAACTGAGCAAACTCGCGGCCACCGACTCGTGGTGGAGGTGCACGAGCAGCAACAACACCGCACGCGACGACGTGTCCGGCGCACCAGGAGGCGCCGGGGGGGGAAGCGCTAGGGCCCGTGACCCTTGCAAATTTGTCCCTTGCAATAGATATAGACGATGGAAGAGGGCACGTCCCCACCCGGGTCCACGCACGTACCGCGCCGAAAAATGAAGGCGGACGGCACGTACTATACCCCGCCCCCGCCCACCCCTGTACCCCTGTATATCAGGGCATTGGAGTACTTTATGAAGTCCCCGCTGGGGGCCCTAGTCCGGTTTCTGGTGACGTACGGGGTAGAGGGAGAAGGGTTTGTACCGGCCTACGAGGCGATGTTCAGACTGTACGCGTTGATGGCCGTGACCCTCGCGTTCTTCGTGTATTTCCTGGTCAAGATGTGGCGTCGCCCCGTCACGCTGGACTTCACCCCGACCGTGGCGGCCGTAAAGCTAGCCAGGCTCCCCACTCCAAGCAGCGGGCCGACAGTGGGCTGAGTAATTATCCATCGCAGTATTATCCATCTCCATGTTCATGCTATTGCTCGTGATCATCGTGCTGTTTGTGATCTTCATGATGCGTAACATGCCCGAACCCGCTACCCCCCCCTCGGACCCCGGTGCAGCCGCCGTGGCGTACGAGGCCACCCCCAACCCGGAGCCGGACAGCACGGCCGCGGCCCCCGCGAACACGGTAGACCCCCGCGCGCCTGAGGAGAAGGCCGAGCGCGTGCGCTTCAAGGAGGCGATACCCGGAATGGCCACCAACGTGCAGACGATGATCGTGGACAGCGTGAACCCCGTGTCCGCGCTGGGCGGCCTCATGAGCGGGTTTGGCATGATTCCCAACAAGGCGGCCGACAAGGTCAGCAAGGCGGGCGCCAAGATCACCAAGGCCGTGGTGGGGCACACCCCGGGCGGGGCGCTGATGCAGGCGTTCAAGGACAAGAAGAGCGCGCGGTGCAAGGCCAAGAAGTTCTTCAGCTGGGGGTTTGCCAAGTGCTAGTGGCGCCAAGGGGCGGGAACGCCGGGAGAGCTTGGATGTTCTTCTCCCCCCCGTTTTTGAGAAGCCTATCCACGATCTCGCTCGAAACGGGATCCTCACCTCCCGCCAGTTTTTTTGTCAAGGAGAAGCCTATCCAACAACATTGCTCGATAATGCCCGGAGAGGGCGTCTTAAATTTGTTCGACGGTCGAGCAGGGTTTAAGAGGGGGGGAATTTGGATAGTCTTCTTTTGGTAGTCTTCTTTTTGGAGAGAAAAAAAAAGTATTTTATGGCGTAAGGAATTTTTTTGGGGGGGGGGTATAGGCTATAGGGTATAGGCCTGGGGGGAATAATAGTTGTGGCCGGGCCCGAAAAAGAAGACTATCCAAGAGAAGCCTATCCACGAACATTGCCCGAGAACTGCGGGAGAGGGCGTCTTAAATTTACTCGACCCCCCACCAAGGGTTGTCAGGGGTCGAGTTTGGATAGTCTTCTCTTTTTTATCCTGGTGACGGAAGGATGGGCCGGGGTTGGCAGGGGTTGTATTGGATAGGCTTCTCTTTTTTGGGTCGGAGAAGGCTATCCAAGGCGGGGCCGTGTTGAGAGCCCCCGAAAAAAAAATGTCCGCAGTGGTTAATGGATGCGGCCGCCACCCCCCGGTGGGCCGGCCTGCAGTGGTGGACGCCCGCCGCCAAGTGGGTTGTGCGCGACGGGAAGATCGTGCTTGCCACCCCGGTCGATGTGCCCGCTGACGTGAGCAAAGACGAGCGATGACGTCAGCAAGTATACAGCACACCTACGTCCCGGCACACCCCGCCCCGGGGTTGTGGAAGGGCGGCGCTGTCCCCTGACCAGTGGTGGGTGACAGATGCCAGCACAAGACCCTCCTACACGCAAAAAGCCCCGATCACACACCGATTCAGGTGGTGACAGGGGCCAGTGGTGGGTGACAGATGCCAGCAAAGATACGCAAGATTCCAAACGACATCCCGCGCGCTTCGCGCTGCTGCTGATGGTGACAGGCAGCGAAGAGGCATGCAACGTGCCACGTGTCCGATTTCTATTGGCTAAATGCAAAAAGCCCCCATCACACACCGATTCAGGTGGTGACAGGGGCCAGTGGGGTGACAGGTGCCAGCACAAGGGTCAAACTTTGAAAAATAATCACACGCCGAGCGGTGGTTACCAGGGGAGGTGTCAGAGTTTGACAGCATAAGGGCAAAAAAAATATCTAAAGTGACAGTATATAAGTACCTTCCAACAGGAAGAGCCCGGACTTTGACAGCGGGTGTCAAAGTTTGACAGGGCCCCCCTGGTGGTGTCCCCGGCCAGGATCAGATGCGCATCACACCTACACTTTTTTCTGCTAGTGTGCCAGCATTAGAGTGCCAGCTGTCATACTTTGAAAAGCGGGCTGACAGAGGGCCGACAGGGGGTCGGGTCGGCCCGGGCTAGTCTAAGTGCGAACCACGCCTTTCAGGCGGTCGCGGCACCTCCACAACCCTTGCTAGGCTTCGCGAGGGCTACCCCTCGTTCCTGCGCGTGCTTTGAGCGTCGTTAGCGTCGTTAGCGTCGTTATCGTCGTTCGTGGCGGGACGCGGCAGGTCGTGGCAGTACGTGGCGGGACGTGGCAGGTCGTGGCGTGTCGGGTGTCGGCAGAGGCTGGAGAGGTTGGATGTTCTTCTCGCCCCCGTTTTTGAGAAGTCTATCCACGATCTTGGTCGAGAGAGGGTTCTCGGCGCGTGCCGTTTTTTTTGTCAATGAGAAGGCTATCCACGACCGATGGTCGAGAATGTCGGGAGGGGGCGTCTTAAATTTGTTCGACTGTCGGGCAGGGTTTAAGAGGGGGGGAGTTTGGATAGTCTTCTTTTGGTAGTCTTCTTTTTGGGTATGAAAGGGAAGTATTTTATGGCGTAAGGAAATTTTTCAGGGGGGTATAGGGTATAGGGCGTAGGGTATATGGGGAGTAATAGTTTGGCCGGTGGTGCAAAAAGAAGGCTATCCAAGAGAAGGCTATCCACGACCGACGGGCGAGAATGGCGGGAGAGGCCGTCTTAAATTTGTTCGGTGGTCGAGCGGGGTTTGAGAGGGGGGGAGTTTGGATAGTCTTCTCTTTTTTTTCCTGGTGACGGATGCGTGGGCCGGTGTTGGCGGGGGGTTTGTTGGATAGTCTTCTCTTTTTTGGTCGGTAGAAGGCTATCCAATGCGGGGCGTCTTCGAGAGCGTTCGAGCGGTGCTGTGCGCGCGCGTTTTAAAATTATGTGCGCTTTTTTGTATACGTGTTTCGCGCGATGGCGGTATCGTCCGATCGTTGCGGTGCGTTGACGGGTAAGGGCGGCCGGTGCGGGTGGCAGACCTGGGGCGGCAGGAGCGCGTGCCCGCACCACGGGGGCGGGAGGAGGGGGAGGGGGCGGGGCGCGCCTAGGCGCGGGGGGCGGGCGCACGGGGTCAGGGCGACCGGATTCCGCGCGGCGGTGGAGGACCCTGCAGCTGGATCGGCGGCGTCCGCGCGATCGCACCTTGACGCGCTTAGACAGCGCGCCCAGGACTTAGAGGAGAAAGCGAGCCGGGCCAGAGAAAGGTCGGAAGGTCATCAAAAAAGAGCGGCCGAGACACAAACCGCTCACAGTCACGATAAATGGCAATTGGCGGCCGACATCGCGCACAATAAGTATACGAAACTCAAAGCGGAGGCCAAGGCCGCTAACAAAGCCCTTGGGGACGCCGAGCGGGCTGCGGCTGCTGCTGATGGACCCGTGTCCGCCACTGCCGCCCCGCGCCCCGCGCCTTCTGCTGTAGCAGGGGGGGTGTTCGACGAAAATAGGTGGTACATGAGACCGGCGGCCAGATTGGCGAACGGTCTGGAGGCGGCCGCTGCCTGGGTCGAGAGGATGGCTCCGGGCGGACAGACGCGGGAGATCAAGGACGCCATGACCGCTGCTCGAGCCCGCGCGGGTGAAGCCCGGTGGGCCCTGCACGAGGCGGACGAGCTCGAGCGTCGTGCGGCAGCCCGTGACCGAGCCGTGGCTCACTCCGCTAACCCCGGAGCCACCCGTGCCATCGCCGAGGAGTTGGCCCGTAAAGCGGCCGTCGCCAGAATGCGCGCCGTTGCGGCTGTCGCGTCACACACGGCGGCCATTGCGAGGCTCGAGACCGCGCAAAACCGCTTTGATGTCATAGATACAGCTGACGCCGTACCCGTCGCCGAGAGGGCTGCCGCCGCGGCTGCCGCTAGGGCTGACGCCTTTGCCCGCGACCCCGAAGCTCTGGACAGGGCGAACGCTAGGGCTGCCAGAAGGGCGATGCCGTACGGTGGGGACGACGACGAAGCCGCCGCCGCCGCGGCTCTCGAGGCCGCCTTAGAGGCCGCCCCCGCGCTCACCCACGAAGAGCGACTGGAGGCCGCCGAGGAGGCCGAGAGGCAGGCCTACCGGCTCGAGAGCGACGACGAGGACGACTACGTCCAGCACAGGGGGTACACGCGGTGTTCACGCCGATATACACGCGGACGGAGACGCCGATGTACACGGGGGGGCGCGGGCATCCTGTCCGCTCGGGGGTGACTAGGCCTAGGAAGAGGAGCACTCCATCAGCCGGGGGGGCGCGTGCACGGGTAAATAAACACCGCGTCTAGTGGTAAATGTCTCTGCCCGTGAAAGAAAAGGACGTCCAGGCGGCCTACAGCGCGAGGACGGGGGGCAGGCGCGAGGTGGTTTGTCAGGGGGGGAAGATCGACATCCTGGACGACGAGAGGGGCAGGATCGTCGAGGTGAAGGAATGGGGCAACTGGATGTACGGCGTGGGGCAGCTCATATCGTACGGGAAGGAATACCCCGGCCACAGCAAGGAGCTGCACCTGTTCAGGTCCAGGTGGTCCGCGAACGTAACGCTCGACAAGCTGAAACACATCCTGAGCGTGTGCAAGATCGCCGATATAGCCGTGACACTGCACGAGAGCGTGGGGCTGTCGCTGCCGACCCCCCCCCTCCCCTGTGGAGACGCCTCCTGTGTCTCTCCGCCAAGGTCGCGCCCGACTAGTGGCGGATGCCAGCATTACACCGCCGAGTCGAGTGCCGTGCGCATTTGCGCTTCCTGCCCGTCACCGGGTGCGTGCACCACCGGCGGGTCCTCGCGTTCCAGACGTTGCAATGACGCCGGTGGACGCAGTGCTGGTTGGTGCACCCGTGCCCCGTGCACGCCCTCATGATCTTGTCCGGGGTGGACTCCATCCAGACGGCGAGAGCGTCGGCGTCGTCCTCCACCTCCATGCCGAAAGTCTTGTAGTGTTTCACGAGATTCGTTTCTTTGGATTTCACCGCCCTTCTCCCGCAGCATGTCCTTCAAAGTCTGAGTGTCGTCGACGCCTTTAATTTCTTTGTCAAACTCGTGCGATGTTTCCGGGTGCTTGTCGATGAGCGCCCAAATATCGTCATATGAAAAATCTCTAGGGTTGGGTGGTACATACTTAGGAGCAGCTCTCCTCCCCACATGTCCTTCCGCGGATAAGTACACCCTACCGTTTACCGGGTCTTGCAACACTCTCCGATTCGCGTCGACGCCTCTCCAAAAAATCTCTTTGCCTATGCCCTTCATCCCTGCCTTCTCCTCTTCCAGAGCAAGATCTGACATCTTGTTGCTCGGGCAGTGTTTACATTAAACCAGGCGTAATACAAACCTCCGTTTCTTTTTTTCACTTCCAGTAATGCCAACTCACCGCTGTTTTTACGGAGCTCCGTCTTCGGATAATTATCGGGGTAATTTACCACCACGTTCCTCGTTGTTTTCCCCGGTTTTGAGGCGTAGGTAATATCGATTGGATAGTTGCTACCGTCCACCACTATGTTCCGTCCGGTGCTGTGGACTTCGGTGGGACTTTGCTGTACGTATTTACCAGGATTCTTCAGCCAATCACTTGTGTTGAGCCAATGGCCTCTCATCCCGTGCCCGTTTTTGTGACCGGTCGATTTCCTCACGCGCCCCATAATACTCATAGCGCATATAAAAAATCCTCACGCCGAATAGCCTCCTATCGACGCCGACGGACGCCAGCATTACACTGCTGCGTCGAGTGCCGCGCGCATCTGCGCCCCCTGCCCGTCACCGGGTGCGCGCACCACCGGCGGCTCCTGGCGTTCCAGACGTTGCAATGCCGGCGGTGGACGCAGTGCTGGTTGGTGCACCCGTGGCCCGTGCACGCCCTCATGATCTTGTCCGGGGTGGAGGCCATATCGACGGCGAGAGCGTCGGAGTCGTCCTCCACCTCCATGCCGAGCGTCTTGTAGTAGTTCACGAGATTCAAGTTTCTTTGGATATCACCGCCCCTATACCGCAGCATTTTCTTCAAGAATTTAGAGTCGTCGATCAAGCCGCGTTTTGCGGCTATTCCAAGTTGTTTGTCAAAATCGATCGCTGTTTCCGGGTGCTTTTCGATGAGCGTCCAAATATCGTCGTATGAAAAATCTTCAGGATTGGGTGGTTTATAAGGAACTCTTCTCCCCCCACATGTCCTTGCGCGGATAAGTACACGCGCCCGTGGACGGGGTCGTCCAGCAGCTTCCTGTTCGCGTCGACGCCTCTCCAAAACATCTCTTTGCCTATGCCCTTCATCCCTGCCTTCTCCCCTTCCAGAGCCACATCTGACGCACTGTTGTTCGGGGCAGTGTTTACATTAAAATAAGCGTAATACAAAGCATTGGGGTCTGTTTTTTTTTTCACTTGCAGATATGCAAGGTCGTCGTTCTGTTCCTTGAGTTCCGTATCAGGATAATTATCGGGGAAATTTACCACCACGTCCCTCGATTTTTTCCCCGGTTTTCCCCGGGGCCTGTAGGTAAAATCGAGTGGATAGCTTTGACCGTCCAGCACTATGTTCCGTCCGGTGCTGTGGAATTCTTCTACAATGGGCTGTTCGTCTTTCTCCCCTTTCCAGTTTTTGTCTGTGTTCACAAATCGGCCCCTCATCCTGTGCCCGTTTTTGTGACCGGTCGATTTCCTCACGCACCCCATAATACTAATTAGCGCATAAAAAAACGCACGCCGAATATCCCCCTATTGTCATTTACGGACGCGAGCCTTACACTGCTGTGTCGAGTGCCGTGCGCATCTGCGCCTCCTGCCCGTCACCGGGTTGGTGCACCACCTGCGGCCCCTGGCGTTCCAGACGTTGCAATGCCGGCGGTGGACGCAGTGCTGGTTGGTGCACCCGTGGCCCGTGCACGCCCTCATGATCCTGTCCGGGGTGGAGGCCATATTGACCCAGGTCCCATCACGGTCATCCTCGACCTCCATGCCGAGCGTCTTGTAGTAGTCCACGAGCTTCATGTTGTTTTGGATTTCGCCGCCCCTCTCCCACATCAAGGTGTAGGGGTCGCTGCCGGGGGGTAATTGTTCCATTTCTTCCTCCAGCATGCGCGCCGTGGCGGGGTACTTTTCGATGAGACTCCAGGGCTCGTCGTTCGTGGCGTTGTCGGGGTCGGGTGATACGTATTTCGCTTTTCTCCCCCCCGTGCTCGCGACCGCGGACAGCGACACCCTCCCGTGGATGGGGTCCTCCATGTGTCTCTTGTTGGCGTCGACGCCTCTCCAGAAGATTTCTTTGCCGAGACCGCTCATCGCGTCCTTTTCTCCCTGGCTCGCGTGATCCGACCTCCAGTTGCTATTGGCCGTGTTCACTTTAAACAGAGCGTAATACAACCCGTTGTCTTGGTTATTTACCACCAGGGATCCCAGATTGTCGGCGTAATCCCGGAGAGCGGTGTGCGGGTAGTTAACTGGGTAATTGACCACCACGTCCCTTGAAGGCAAGCCATCGACCACCCGCGGCCTGTACGTAAAATCCAGGGGGTAATTGCGTCCGTTGAGCACTATGGACCGCCCCGTGCCGTGTTTCTCGTGCTCGTTGTCGGGCCTCCCCCGTTTGGACCGGGTTATGGCCCTCATGTCGTGCCCGACTTTTTTTGCGCGCCCCATAGTACTCCTTATTACTGACGCATTTTTTTATCTTATGCTACCGGTATAGAACTTTACCATGTCTACCGCTCTGGACCAGCTCAGCGACGTCCGTTACGCGCGCATGTACTCGACCGCTCTCCTGGGCGACCTAGACCCCGCCGCGAGGGTGAAGGACCTCGTCGTCAAGGCGCAGGACAGCATCGTCATCAAGCCCAACAACGGGTACGGCACCAGCGCGACCAACCGCCTCAAGATCGTGGGATCCACCGCCATAGACGGGGCGCTGTCCGTGGACAACGTTACCATCGACGGCAGCACCGTCAACTCGTCTTCCGGCAGCCTCGTGCTCTCGTCCGACGCCGGGTCGGTGCGCATGGCCGACGTGGTCGCCTCCGCGGCCTCCCTCTCGCCGGCCTCCGACGTGAACCTGACCCTCTCGGGCGGTGCCACCAAGTCGGTGTTGGTGGAGGGCGTCAAGTTCACCGACAACGCGGTCACCACCTCCAGCGGCACCCTTGCGATCAGCTCTGCCGGGTCCTCGGCCGCCGCGCTCCAGCTGGGCGGCGTCACCGTCACCGACGCCTCCGTGTCCTCCTCCACCGCCAACGGAAACCTGACCATGGCCAGCAACGGCACCGGCTCCGTGCTCCTGGACAACGTGAAGGTGAAGACCTCGGGCATCAGCAACAACGTGGCCAACGCCGACCTGACCCTGTCGTCCAACGGCACCGGGTCGGTGGTGATGGACAGCGTGAAGGTGAAGACGGCGGGCATCACCACCAGCAGCGGCACGCTCTCGCTTACCTCCGCGGGGGCGGCGGCCAACCGTGTGGACGTGGCCGGCATCACGGTGACGAACGCCAGCATCAGTGCCGCGTCGGCGAGCACCGTGACGGTGGCGAAGGACCTGACCCTGACCAGCACCGCGGGCGGCAGCGGCAAGGTGACGACCTCGGCGGGCAATCTGGAGCTGACCAGCACGAGCGGCACGGTGGCCGTCACGGGGCTTGACGGGCTCCAGCACGATCACCAGCACCGGCAACATGGTGGTGGGAGGGGACCTGAAGGTGGCGGGCGTGCTCGAGAGCACCAACGCCAGCGGGAACCTAGAGATCGTGGACAAGACGGTGAAGGTGGGCTACCAGCCCGGGTCTGCCGCGATCATGGACTTCCAGTTCACCAACTCGGCCAACGCGATCGCCGCATACAACATCAACCTGAGCGTTTTCTCCGGCGCGTCTGTCAGCGGGGGGGCTCTGAACATCAGCACCGCCAATTCTTCTCGAGCGGCGTTTTACTATCCTTCCGCATACACCAGCATTCCGGCGTCCGTCTTGAATTTTACCACTGAAAGCGTTTCCATCGAGTTCCCTATCACCATCACTAGCGCTCTGACTACCAGCGCTGGAGGTGACATGCAGTTCTTCGCCCTGGAACAGACTGTAGGGGGGCAATCGTGGGTCAGGTTTTTTACCCATTCTGGAGGGCTGGCGCTTAATATTCAGAAGCTGACAAGTGCGGCTAACTACTACACCGACACTCACAGTTTCTTGAACGCAGCTGGCACCTACATCTTCAGGATCAGTCTTGACAGGCCCAGCGGGCTCATGACGCTTTCGTACAATAAGGACGGTGGGGCGTATACCACGATGACTTATAACAACGGCGCCAGCTCGACTTTCAACATCGCGGACATCTTCTGGAGGGATTCGACTGCAACTGACACGATCATGTTTGGTAGCATTAATTTATCGTCCAACCAGAACTACACCATCGACTACTTCAAGCTGAACAAGGGCATGGCCTCCACCAACGCCGCTTCTGAGAACTCCGGCCTGTTCGTTGACGGCAGCGCCTCCTTCGGCAGCCGCGCCCTCACATGGCACATGGGCGCCGGCGAGACCTCGCAGGACAAGGGCGACTACACGGGCTCGTACTGGCACGTGGAGGGCGGCCAGCTGCTGCTCTCTCGCACCATCCTGGCGGCCGACCGCGAGGCGCCCGCCACCAACGTCAACCTGGCATCCCTGGCCAGCGGCTCCGACACGCTGCGGTGGGAGTTCTCCTCCTCCAAGGCCAGCACCGTCGGCAGCGCCACCTTCAGCGGCAGCGGCACCGTCGCGGACGGCGTGCTCAAGGAGTCCGGCTCCCAGTTCGACTCCGTGTCGCCCAACGTCACGGGCACGTTCTCTCTGATCATCAAGGTGCTGCCCCAGTTCGACCTGTCCACGCTGACCCTCCTGACCGACCTGATCGAGTACGGCTACCTTGCCGTGCAGATCTCGAGCGGCGGCTTCCTGACCTTCTCCGACGGCGTGAACGCGGCCATCGTCATGGACACCCCGTGCACGCCGAGCCGTTCACCCTGTGCATCACCATGAGCGGGTCGCAGGTCAAGTTCTACCTGGACGGCGCCCTGGTGGCTTCCTCGGCCAACGGCGCGTTGGGCGCGAACCCGAATCTGGTGCTGTACGGCGGGTACGTCGGTAGCGTGTGGTACGACGACGTGCGCTTCGTGTCCGGCCAGGCGCTCACGGCGGCCAACACGATGCTGTACGGCTGGCGGGAGATGTACGCGGCCAACCAGACGGTGACGTACGGTTTCCGCATCTCCAACAACGAGGGCCTGCAGCTGGTGAAGGTGCGCGGGTCGGGCGGCAGCAACGGATGGGTCGGCACCAACCCCGCGCCCAACACGGTGACGTCCGGCAACAGCATGGGCGCCATCGGGGCAGCCACCGCGTCCGTCATCAGCGAGAGCCAGATGGCGTTTTGAGCGCGTTTAACCCGCGAACCTTGATCACACCAATCGGCGACGCCTAGCCAGAGCCGCAGAAGCTCCATGACCCATCCTTCTGCGCTTGTTCATAATGACCTCTCCCAGTCGGTCTCTGGTTTTCGTCGCATTCTCAGCGTTCCTATAGGAGGTTACAAAGTCCTTTTCTGCGTCACCTTTTTTAGCCCACCCCTCATTAAACCTGTTTTCCATCAGCCGAAGTTCTTCCTTGTCGGCTTCCGTTACGACATCCTCCAGTGCTGTGCCGCGGGGTATGTTGGGGTACCGAGCCCGCATCATCGCCATTGAATTTGTTGTCTCTCTCAGAATGTGGCCGAAGTCGTTGGCGGCTTTCACTGCATCCTCATGTTTCGACAGTGCCTGTTGTTTAAGCTAGGGAACTCGGTCCGTGTACTTCTTAAAGAGTACTTGGTTTACTTTGAGATCCGTATCTGGTCCCATGGCCACACCGTAATTCATCAGATCCTCGTCGGCCAAATGGGGCAGGTTGATCAACGTGTTCTCCAATTCGGTCGTGCGCCGAATGTCGTGCCACTCGGGATCGGGTCCTCCATTTACCAACATTCGTTGGTGTTCCGACACGTCCACGCCGCCCGCTTGCATGCGGTGCCTGGGTCGCCGGGTACGCTTGGGCGCACTGGTGAATGAACGGGCCGAATGAGACGGGACGGTCTTCCGTGTTGGCTGCCCCTTGTGCATGTGGCACCTCCCCCTCGCGACCTCGATGTTGCATGTCCCTCCAGTCCTAGTCTGAGCGCGGCACTTCATTTACACGATCTACTATAAAGAACGAAAAAAAGCACAACGGCCGCCTTTAGTACCTCTTCACGCGTTTGGCCTGTGAGTGGATCTGAGCCCTTTCCTTCCTCTGCCCCCTCCCCCTGTCCTGACTCCGTACGCCCCCGTGCCGTGCGCTACCTTCTTCGGCCGTGACCCACCACCCAGGGGTCGATATTCTCCGGCGGCACCTGTGGGGCGCCGTCCGGGCGCCAGTATTCTAATCGCCCTCCTCGCACCCTCTCGTACGGCGGGTGCCTGATGCCCGCTCTAAGTCTGTTCGGGATTCGCATTCTTTGCTCGTTTGATAGGGGATCCCGTGCCCAATTATAACGCTCGCGGGCAGTTGCCAGATCAGCCAGGGCCTTCATCAGTCTGGGATTCCAATTAGGGTAATTGATAAGAACGCCTAGCTCCTCCTGGAGATTATGTACTATACTGACCTGTCTGTCCAACTCCTCTTGTGCCTTTGCCAGGTCCGCTTCCCACTCGGCCTTGGCTTGGGCTTCGTACTTTTCGATCAATCGATCTTTCATCTCCTTATGTTTATTTTTCCCCATGGCCGCCGCATAGTTCAAACGATCCAGGTCATTCAACTGGGGCAATGCGAGCACGGATTTCTCCATATCGTCATATGTGGCGGCATTAATGTCGCGCCAGACAGGGACAAGTCCGCTGTTTGCCAGCAATTTTTTATGCTCGGTATCTCGGCCGAGATCGCCAGTGTTCTTCAGACTAAGCTCACTTAGCCCCTTTGTCAGCTCCGCCACCCCGGGCGCGTCTTCTTTCGGTTCCTTCAGGCTAAACTCACCAAACCTCTCCGCAATATTGTCCACGTCGTACGCCCGCATTCGATGCCTCGGTCGCCGCGGACGTCCGGGCGCGCTAGTGAATGCATGCGTGCTGTGCCCTCCGCGCGCTACCGGTTGCCCCTTGTGCAGGCGGCATCTCCCTCTCGCGACTTCTATGTTGCATGCCCCTCCACTCCTGGTATAAGCGCGACACTTCATCGTATCTTACTCTTCAAGGACAGAATAAATTTTATAACGGGCGTGTTCTGGCCTAGCGCGTAGTGCAGGCCCTCGCCTATCACCACCAATGCGGCGAACCAGCCCGCTATCTCGGACGCCCTCAAGCGGCGTCCACCCGCGTAATAAGCGAACGCGGCACCGGCCGCCAGCGTGGCGAGCCAGTCAAATAGAGCACTGCCAAACACGCGGAAGGAGCGCAGGTAGGCTATCACGGACATTGTAGTATGTATATAATTTAATATATTCTATCTTTGGGCGGGTGCCTCTGGTCTATTGCCTCCCTAGCGAGCTTGAGGGCCTCGAGGTCTTCCTCGGTCATCTTGTTTTGGTCAATTTTTACAGTGAGTCGACCGCTCCTCGTGGGTCGACCACTCTTCTTCTTCTTCTTCTCCTCTTCTTTCCTCTTGCGCCATCTTTCCTTCGATGTGATGACGCCTTCATATTCCTTTAACTTCACCCCGGCTGGCACCACCACAGATTCATAGGCGGCCTGTCGTTTCGCCATATCTCTCTTGATATCTTCCAACACATCCATGTATTTCCTATGCTGATGTAGCAACCAGCGCCATTGCTGGTCTGTATACTTTGGTGGTCTTTTACCCTTACCCTTAAACTCGAAGGTCAAGTGTTTAAAATATGTATAATGCGTTACTTGGTCAACATGATAATTGACGTAATTCATTAGAATTAATTAACGCATATTGGCAGCACGGCTATGGCATTGCCCTTGCCATCGGGCAGCCATTAGCCTAAATTGCTACATCGTCACTTGCTAGCAAGGAAAAAAGGGAGAGTTCGTGGAGTTGCCAACCCTAAAATCATGCACGGTGGCATGGGGTCGGCACTACCCTTGGCGACAATCTAACGGCTGGCACAAATGACAGGTCAGCATCACTAGTGGTGTCGAATGCATGCATACGGTGCACATTCTAGAAAGTACTGCGCACAGGTGCAGGCGCATCATGACGTGGACATAGGTACGGCCACTCTAATTATCGCCACACATATTGCACGCTCAGTGCCGGAATAGGACCATCGGCACTAAATATCTCACTCGCCACTATATAAAATGTGATGCGATAAGTTGGAATAGCACACGGCTAGACTACCTAGCATAAATACACGGCAAGAGGTGGGCATAACCTCAGACACCCCCTTGCACAGCTCATGCGTGCTCAAAAGAAACATGACACTCCTTCCTCTCCCCCCTCAATAACTAGGTAGGATAGCCGGGTACAAAACACCCTGGCATACCCCCCTTACACGGCTAACCATGGTGGGGATAAGGAGGTTCAAACTCAGTACCAGCAAGAAAGATGGGGAATCAGGCACCCCCCCTCAAGGAGAAGGTCCTTTCAGGTCAACGGCCAACAAAGGACTAGCTCAACTATGACAAAAAACAATGGCCGGCAGGTCATAAAAAATCCGAACTGATTATCAACGAAATCTCGACAAAAGGCGCTCGGCTCATACACCCCCTGGCTCTTGGCTCTAGGCTCCTTGGCTCGGCGGCTCCTGGCTCAGCGGCTCTTACGGGCTCTCCCGGCACTAGGCTCACGGCACGTGGCTCTCGGGCAGGCACTGGGCGCTCGACATAAAAAGTCGAGTATAAAAGTCTAGCGGATCAATGCCGCTTGCCATACAAGGCGATATCAGCTCGTAGACTCTGCGAAAATGGGCTCGAAGCCTCACGGCTCACTGTGCCAGCAGCGGAATCAGCATCCGGAACAAAAAATTTGCTGTCGTCGAAAAAATGAAAAAAGTTGGCTGTCCCCGCCCAGAACCAAACACGGACTTCAGGCACCCAGCGTCAACGCTTGCACACCATGCACACTGGCAGCTGCGGGTGTGCTCACGAATCTGTTTTACGCAAATATATGCAACACACCGAATCCAGGTCTGCTGGCAGCAACGCCAGCGGCACCAAGTGCTAGCTGCGCTGTCCTCGTAAATGGCTTGGCGGACTACAACGGCCGTGGCCAGACTCGCGCAAAGGCGAAACTCCAACGAAAGTGCCGGCGATGCAAGCACACCTCGTCCTCGAGGTGGGAAGAAAATAATGCTCGCCAGGCAAAGGCTGAAAGACCATGAACCATCAGCTCCGATACCATGTTTAAAATATGTATAATGCGTTACTTGGTCAACATGATAATTGACGTAATTCATTAGAATTAATTAACGCATATTGGCAGCACGGCTATGGCATTGCCCTTGCCATCGGGCAGCCATTAGCCTAAATTGCTACATCGTCACTTGCTAGCAAGGAAAAAAGGGAGAGTTCGTGGAGTTGCCAACCCTAAAATCATGCACGGTGGCATGGGGTCGGCACTACCCTTGGCGACAATCTAACGGCTGGCACAAATGACAGGTCAGCATCACTAGTGGTGTCGAATGCATGCATACGGTGCACATTCTAGAAAGTACTGCGCACAGGTGCAGGCGCATCATGACGTGGACATAGGTACGGCCACTCTAATTATCGCCACACATATTGCACGCTCAGTGCCGGAATAGGACCATCGGCACTAAATATCTCACTCGCCACTATATAAAATGTGATGCGATAAGTTGGAATAGCACACGGCTAGACTACCTAGCATAAATACACGGCAAGAGGTGGGCATAACCTCAGACATCAAGTATGGCCCTTTTCTATCCACGCCCATCACGTTCTCCTCCATGAACTCCTTCGACAATCCGGGTCCGGGGTTGAAGTCCGGGTCCGGGCCTTGTGGAGCGCCCTCGTCTGCTTCAGAACTTCCGCTTTCGGAGAGTATGTCAACCTCGAGGGCTCGAGGTCGTTTGAGGAGATCGATCAGTTTTTGTTTCTGAACAAAGCGCTGGTACTCTGCCAACGTGTACCCCCCTCGCACAAGCCAGAATTGAACCTCTTCGAAAGTCCCTTTATGTCCTTTTCCTCGGCCAGCTCTCTGCACGTTTTCCTTTTATTCAAGGACACCGGGTGGGGGGGGGGCCTTGCGCACGGCCATCCCGTCCGCTACCGGCGTCGCCACCTTGGCGCGGGGCTGCTCGCCTACCATACCGGCACCGGGTGTTATCCACGATCTAGGTATCAACGCCTGGTAATGGTCGCGATGGAAAAATATGTACACTGGCTCATTTTCCGACCTCCACGACCCGTGTTCCCTTTCCGCCCTCTCGACATCCTGCCTCCCCCCCGGGCAGCAACATGTGCCTCAGCACGTATTTCCCGCCACGTGTGGGGGTCGCGGTAAAGGTGTGGATGTCCGTTTTGGCGTGATACGCGAATAGAGCCATCATGCTATCGTCTGCCCATTCGCCATCTTGCAACATGCTTGTCATCTCCTTACGCAACTGCGCGTCATTTTTACGATTAAAACGGTCGACGTTCATAATCCCCAACTTCTCCCGGTTTTTTAGATAGTGCCGTAACTTACTCGACAGACCGCGTTTAAAACGCTCAGATTCCTGCTGAATGGCTTTCTGATCGATACGGGTATTCGTTTGGAACGCCCTGCTGACAACAAACGAGTACCAAAAGCAATTGCCATCGCCTTCAACATTGCGTTTGAACGCGATATCGTATTTGTTAGATTGAGGCTTGTCAAACACTACGCGTACGTCCACCTCGGGCATTATCTCGGGATAGTACACTATTGCGGTCGGCGAGGGCACCTTGGTCTTTACGACAACGTCCTGTTCCTGGGGCAAATCTGCGGCGGGCGGGGGCGGGCGGGGAAACGGGGGCGGAGACGGAGCGATGTCCTCTGCTTGCACACTTTCGCCATCGGAGAGGGCGAACGACATCATCGAGACGGCGTCGTCGTCCTCCTTCCTCGCCTTCTTGGCGCGAGGGGCTTGTGGAGGACCGCCCCTCTTCGCATTTTTCTTGGCGGGGATGCGCGCCATCCCGACCTGTTTCATCCACGCCCGCAGGTCCTTGAGAGTCGCTGGCGGCGACTGGTGCTTGTCGGCGTACCCGGTCCGTGTTGCGTACTCGGCGAGTCTGGCGGCCATCGCGGCGGGGTCTGCGGGCGCCCTTCGCTTGGGGATGCGCACTAGCGGGTGGTCCGCTCCGTATTCCGCTATCATCTTTTCTCGTTCGGGGATACACTCGTTGACGGCCCACCTGGTCTTCAGGGCACGGGGCTTGAGCTGGTCACACCGCTTCTTCGGGCGCGGCTTCTTCGCGCGTGGCGCCTTCGCGGGGGCCGCCGCCGGCACGGGCGCTCGAACCGGCACCACGACCGGCACCGGCGCTCGAACCGGCACCACCGCCGGCACGGGCGCTCGAACCGGCACCACCGCCGGCACGGGCGCTCGAACCGGCATCACCACCGGCACCGGCGCTGCAGGCCCTCGTACCCCCCCGCCGCTTCTGTTTCGACAGGGGTTAATGGGTAGGCTAGGACGGCCTCCGCGCGCGCCGGCCCTGGGGCCCTCGACCGTGCGGGTGCCCCTCCCTGAGCGAGTCTTCGCTTTGGCGGCTTTACCTTTCCGTCCCTCTCCGCCATCTTCATGGTGTAATGTTTGCACTGGTTGGCTTTCCACCTCTTCTTCAGCGTCGCCAGCGAAAGGTGCTGGCAATCCATATATGCTTTACTGTACGCTAGATAAAATTAGCCCGCCCGTATTTTTTATGCACTTCATTATCGCACCTCTTTTTACATCGCCCCCCAGATAATGTTGGGCCTCGTGTCGGGGTTCTCGCCCTTCCACCGGCTGTACATGGAATCCCGCACACCCTTACACTGGCCCAGGCCCCATCGGCGCATCAGCTCACGGGGTGGCGGGTACTTCTCTCCCAGTTCCCTGCACGACTGTCCCCGTCGTTTATCGGGTAGCTGATGCAGAAACATGTGGGGGATCGTCCGACTGCCGGGGTTTCTGGCACGGTACTTATCCACCATGGAAGAACGCACACGTTTACACTGTCCGTTGCTCCATCGGCGCCTCAGGGCGTTGCTGGGGGGTACGTCCTCGCCAGTTGAATGCACGTCTTGCGCTTGGCCGGGCGCTTCTTCCTGGGTTTCCTCGGCAGAGACGTTTTGAGACACTGCTTCTTGTCACGACGCCTCTTCAGTGCCGCCCAGCTTGTAGGACACTTTGGTGGGACGCGTTTCATGCCTTTTGTGGCCATCCACTCCCTCAGGTGCTTCATTTGAAGCCCATCGCGCATGGCAGGCCTAGGTTTCCACCCCGCCCTGTTCGCAAAGGCCAATATCCTCGCGATGCGCTCGTCGGGTCTTAGGCGCCGGCGGGAAGGGGCAACACGCACGGGCGCGGCTGGGGTCACGGGGATGGCCCTGGCCATGGGGATGGGAATGGCCATGGGGTAGTCATCGGGGGGGACGGCATCGGGGACTATCCTTCGGACTCCACTTCTCGTAACCCGGTCGCTGACCACCACCACCGGTGTCTGCTTTACTCGCACCATTTTGCTGCCTGTATGTATCGTACCTAAGCGCGCAGATTTTTTTTTTGACTTCGTGTCCTTTGGGGCCCTCCATGAAGTGTGCTCACCGCCACCCTCCAATTCTCTTATGAACGCGTCAGTGTCCGCGATCATCTTATTAAACCTGCATCTTCAGCTGCCTGTTTTTTACCTGCTTTCAACAGCCTCGACCTTGTGGAGTGATACATTCTTTTGTTTAGTATTACACAGGAGAATTAATCACGCGCATGTGCGTCACTTGGGTTGCAATAATGCTCCTTCTTCCGTCGCTCTCGCACGCTGTCTAAATCCACATGTCCTCTCCGACGGGGCATTATTTGGCACACATGCCAACCCTCCTGCTGACCCCCGTGACCCACACTGTGCGGCGGCCGCTGGGGTCGTCGGCCATGCGCACGTTGCCCGTGATCTGCCCGCCGTACGGCCCCAGGAGGTCCGCTACGAGCCCGGACGTCACGCGCTTGGTGAACGTGGACTTGTGTCCCAGGAAATCTACAAAGAACATCCTGCGAAACTCGGACAGGGGGACGAAACCTTCCGGCTTCAGCACGACCAGGTCGCTGTGGGTGAGGAACAGCCGCATCATGCTGGCCAGGTTGCTAATGTCCAGCGCTGGTTCTCCGTCGTTGTCGTGGCGGTCCGCGTCCGCCCCGATGTCGCTCTCTTCCTCCTGGGCCGATCTCCATCCGAGCCTGGCCGTGAGCGCGTCGGCGTGAGGGTCGTCTTTGGGCCTCCACTTGTGGGAGGACCCTTGCGCCTTGCTGAAGGAGCCCGTTATCTTTTCCCTGATCTCCCTTATCCACGTGTTCATCCACACGGGCGCCGCCCCGCCCTCCTTGAGGATGTGCGAGCGGACTTGGCGGAGTCCCTTGAGATCCCAACTCGATTTCGGGGAACCCGTGACACTCCTCGAGGAACGCGTCCTCCGCGTCGGTGATATCCGTGAAGAGGCCGTGTTCGGCGGCGTACTTGACCATCCATTGTCGCATTCCTTCTTGCTGTTCGCCGCATCCCTCCCGGCAAAGTACTTGTCCCCGTCGAACCAGACGGGAAAGGGCGGGAGCTCGCGACCGGGTCTGGGCAGGGGCGACACGATGGCCACGTTTTGCAGCCAGTGCCAGTTGTTCGGGGCCTCCGTGACGTACGCCGGGGCTGACACGCGCGCGAGGATGCCCCCCTTGGCGGACAGGATCGACACCCACATGCGCGCCTCTTCGGTCTTTCCGCCGGCGTCCACCGCGGCCAGCACGTCCATGTCGTAAGGGGGGTGTCCCTTCATATCCAGGAACGAGTCGAAGGCGGGCGACAGTCCGGTCTTTACGAACGGCCAGTCCACCATGTGGGAGGAGGGGGCCAGACAGGTCCCCACGAACTCGCACACGAGCCTCGCCAGCGTCTTGCGGTCGACGTCCAGTTTGGGTTGCGGAAGTGCCGCGACCTCGCACCATCCCGCACCAGGTGCACCACTCAGGGTCGGTCGCCGCGGCTCCGTGTCCATTTCGTCCTTTATGACGATGGGCGAACGGGAGGACATGGTATGCTCGTGATATTGGGTGAGAAATGATTATGGCCCGTTTATACGCACCCCGACTATATGCGAGGTCGTACTGGTGGTGGCTGAGGTCTACCTGGGGGCGGGGAATCCTTCGCGGAGGAGCATCCGCTTGTGTTTATCGTTGTATTTCTTCCTCATCTCGAAATCGTTGTGCAAGAACCACGACTCGATCTGGTGCTCCAAGTCCGGCCGCTGTTGTAGCAGTCGGTCTCTGTTCGCCTGGTTCCGTCGTCTTTCTTCGCCCGCCCTTTCTTCGTCGGCAGTGATGAGACGTTTCAGCTCTGGCGCTTGACGGGCCAGCTCACGAGCGTCGTTGTCGTTCCATGCGGAGGTATTGGATCCGCTGTTGATCTGTTCCGTGACGCGTTCGGCCGCCATCATCTCTTCGTACCTGTCATCATCGTGCCATCGGGGGGGGAAATGGATGGGAGGATCTTCTTCTCGGATCGCGCGCATGGGGTGCCTCTTTGCGTGTACCGCGCGGGCATGCACGCCACACAGAGAGCCGAACAAGGGCTTAAATCGGCACCGAGGGCCGCGTGTCGTCCTGGCCGTGCACCTGCCTGATCGTTTCTTCATAACGGGCACATATATGCACGCATTTTTATTTGTAATTGTGCTGGGCGGGTCTCGATCCCGCGACCTTCAACTCATAAGGTTGACGCCCTGACCAACTGGGCTACCAGCACGATGGTTTATTATTATAAATCATAATCATTACACGATAAGCGCGACGGACAATTCATTCAGCCACACATGCAAACATACCAACAAGTGCATTGTGTTAAGGGGTGAGTGCTACATAGAAACCTACATCACACTATCCAACACTCTAGTTGAGCGACTCCGACACCACGTCCAGCGTGGTCGTGCCGATGGCGCCCATGCTGTTGCTGGAGGTGATCGTGTTCGGGGCCGGCTTCATGAGGGCGCGGCTGTGAGAGCCAGACCCTCGCACCTTGACGAGCTGCATGCTCTCGTCGCTGCCGATGCGGAATCCGTACGTGACGACCTGATCCGCGGCGTACATCTCCTTCCAACCGTACAGCTGGGTGTTAGCGGCGGTGATGGCGGCGGCGTTCACGCGGACATCGTCGTACCAGATGGCATACCCGGCCTGGTTCTTGCCCGGTCCCAGGGTCAGCGTGGGGGAGGCGCCGACGTCCACGGAGGTGGCAATGACGGCGACCGAGGCGCCGTTCAAGTACACCATGGTCGAAGTGCCGTCACGGACCAGAGCCAGCGTGAAGGACTCTGTGCTCAGAATGCTATAGGTGCTCTCAGCGCTCGCGGTGCCGTCAGACACGGTGACGTGACCGGCGTTGGTGACCGTGACGGTGGTGGTGGCGCCGGCACCCGCGTACGACAGCAGAACGAGACCGTTGGCGACGGAGCTGGAAAGGTCGGCCTTGGGAGTGATCTTGGTGATGATGCTGAAGGTGCCGGTGGGCATCGACGACGCGCACGACCCGCTCTGGCTTCCGGAATCGTTGACCTTCAGCACACCATTGGAGACGGCCGCGCCACCGTTGAGGGTCACTACCTTGGCACCCACCTCGGACGTGGTGCCGAGGTGAACTCCCAGCGCGTGTCATCGGCACCGGAAGCGAGGGTCGACAGCAGGACGTTGGTGCCGGGGGCGTACCGGTCGGCCTGGGCGATGGTGCGGGAGAACAGCAGCTGCCCGCCCTCGAAATGCCAGTACGAACCGGTGTTGTCGCCCTTGTCCTGGGATGCCTCGCCCGCACCCATGTGCCAGGTCATGGCACGGGAGCCGTAGCTCGCGTTGCCGGCCATGAAGACACCGCCGGCGTCGGACTTGGTGTTGTCGGTGGCCCCGTTTCCGAGTGTCAGGGTCTTGTCCTCAATGCGGAGGTTGGTCTCGGTGGTGGTGACGCTGTTGAGTGGGCCATCTACCTGCAGCTCGCCGGTGATCTTGATGATGCCGGACGTGGAGGTCAGCTGCAGGTCGCCGGCCGAGGTGGTGATCTTGCCACTGCCACCGGCGGTGGAGGTGAGCACGAGGTCCTTCTTGAGGTCGACGGAGACGGCGGCGTCCAGGGAGATGACATTGTTGGCGGTGGAGAGGGCGCTGTCGGTGAAGGTGACATCCTCGACGGACACGGTGCCGGCCGCGGACGTGATTGAGAGGCTGTTGGCGCTGGTGCTGACGGTGTTGTCGGTGACCTTGACGTTCTCGAGGATGACGGACTTGGTGGCGCCGGCCGTGATGGAGATGTCAACATCGGTGGACGGGGCGAGGGCCGCGTCGGTGAACACGACATCCTCGACCTGCACGGTGCCGGCGGCGGACGCCAGAGTGAGGGCACCGGAAGAGGTGCTGACGGCATTGTCGGCGACGGTCACGTTCTCGAGGACGACGGAAGAGCCGGTGCCGGCAGTGATAGACAGGTCACCACTGGCGACGGTCAGGGCCGCGTCAGTGAACACGACATCCTCGACCTGCACGGTGCCAGCGGCGGACGTGAGGGAGAGGCCATTGGCGGACGTGCTGACGGTGTTGTCAGTGACGGTCACGTTCTCGAGGACCACGGAGGAGGTGGCACCGGCGGTGATCGAGATGTTGGCATCCGAGGAGGCGGTGAGGGCGGAGTCGGTGAAGATGACGTTCTCCACCTGCACGGTGCCGGCGGCGGACGCCAGCGTAAGGGGGCCGGCGGAGGTGTCGACCGCTCCATCAGTGAACGTGACGTTCTCGACCTGCACAGTCCCCGACTGGGCGGCAAGGGTGAGGGTGCCGGACAACGTGCTGACGGCGTTGTCGGTGACGGTGACGCCCTCCACGACGACGGAGGAGGTGGCACCCGCGGAGAGCACGAGGTTGGTGTTGCTTGCCGGCGCCATCTGGTTGTTGGTGAACACCACATCCTCGACGCGCACGCTCTGGGCCGCGGCGAGGGACAGCACGTTGTTGGCGGTGGAGATGTCGCTTCCGTCAATCTGCACTGCCTCAATCTGGGCTGCCCCGGAGAAGTCCAGCGCGCCGACCGTCAGGGTCCCGGAGATGTTGGTGTTGCCGAGGACGGTGACGAGCTTGGAGACACTGGATCCCTGTCCGGCATTGGGCTTGATGACGATCTTGTCCTGCGCCTGGATGGTGAGGTCCTTGACACTCGCGCCGGTCGCGGTGTCTCCCAGGATCTCGTTCGCGAGCACACGGCGCAACTTCGAGGCTCCGAGGTTTTCGCAGAGGGTGGCCATGGAGAACGTGTATAGTATAGTTTTAGCTTTTTTTTTTCAACCGAAGCGAAAAATCGGATCACCTGCGTCTGGAGGCGAGCTCCAGCAAGATGGCAAACGTGTCCCCCCGAGGTCCAGAAGCTCCCTCGTGGGCGACGGTATCGCGTAGATCTCCACGGTGACGGTGGGCACGCTTACGAGGTGTGGCGTGAAGGCGGCGGAGTCGTCCATGGGCGATTGTGGCTGGTAGATCTCCACGCCGTTTGGGACGACGAAGAAGTGTGCCTTGCCGCCGAAGTAGTCTTCTTGTTGGCCATCGCGGTGGGGATGGCGGTCTGCACTTTCTCCACCTCGCGGTCTCCCAGTTTGAGTCTGACCGCGCTCGTCGTCGTGGCGGTGGCGGGGATCTGGGCGTACACGACCCTGCATGTCTCCACGTTCAGCACCGGCGCCGGCAGCGTGAACGTGGTCTCCCCCGGCCTGTTGGTGCCGGTGATGAGAACGCGGTGGGTCATCTGGCCGGGCGCGAGCGAAAGGGGATTGGTCGCTTGAAGGTTGGACATATCTACTACCAGTACGGAGAGGTTAATTTAACACGAGCCGGGAGCAGACCTCGGTCGTGAACCAGTCCGAAAAAGAGATGTGGTCCGTCGGGGGGCACTCGAGTTTGTCCAGCTCGCCCACCGCCTTGTCGACCGCCTCCCTCACGACAGACCCCGGTAGATGCGTGATACGGTGGATGAACTTGTTGACCTCCTCTCGCTGGCTGTCCGTGATCTCTCCGCATATCATGGAGTCGGCCATCATCCCCTTGATAAAAACGTACACCAATTCTCGAATCATCTTCATAATGGCGAAGAGAGATTATGTGGAGCGGTACGCGCACCTCGATTTCAAATCGGTGCCCCCACCGATGACGGCTAGGACGTGCGCGTGGCTGTCTCGCGTGTCCGGGGTTCCGCTCGACCGATTTAAACCTCACATCATAGTTGACAACCGCGTCATGGGCAATCAGTGCACGTCATCGCGCGCACTATCTACGGACCCGTTCGCCATGTGTACGGTGCGGCAGGGGGGGATTTACCCCCTCCCTCCCGACCACCCGTTTGCAGACGGTGCGCCTCTAACGGCGGAGGAAAAAAATGGGAGTGGAAAGTATACGGACGCAGCGGAATCATGTCGACGCCCCTATCATTCGCTTCAGAGCCCAATCAAAACCGAGTGGTGATCCTCAACGACGCCTCCGCGTACCCGGGCGTGCCGACCGCCGACTCCACCTTCGACCCGTGGCTTAACGCCGGGTCGTACCATCGCGAGTTCTACGCCGTCCCCTCCGCCGTCGCCCCTAGCGGCTCCGGCACCGGCGTGGGGAACATGAAGTCGATTCTGGAGAGCATTTACTCGACGACAACACGTCCAAGATCTTCCGCCGCACACCCAAGTATTGAGCGTCGTCAAAAAATGTTCACAGGCATATCATAACGAGGCATGTCTTGTACGGCATGGACCAAAACCGGAAACCGTTGCAGGAACAGAGCCACTCTTACGGGTACTGTAAATTGCACGGGGCGACGGGCGGGGGGCGCCCATAGGGAGGAGGCACGGGGTGAGATCGTTCACATCGGACAGGGTGGGTGATCACGCGAGGAGGTACATGAAGATGGTGGAGCCTCTCGTGAAGAAATACAGCGGGCACGGGGGCGGGACAGACGGTCGCAAATTCAGAGAGATGTTGCTGGACCAGTACGCGGCCCTGCAGACCCTGTCGACGCGACTGAAGCAGACGGGGGATGAGGTTTTAAGGAGACAGCCCGTCCGCCAAATGATAAAACGAGGCCAGCGCACGCCTGCCAGGAACCTGACCCACGCGGTGTCCGCCTCTCGCGTCCGGCCGCAATCGAGTGGGACGCCGATGGGGTGGCTGGTCGGGTAGATAATTATGCTTATAATACAAAGGCGATAACGATGACTCTTTTCCCCCGTTCCCAGCACGCGTGCATTATCGGGGCCGACGATGCGTTCGAAGGCCCCGAGTACGAATCGACCGCCAGTTCTCGCGCGAAGGAGGACGCATCACGGGGGCACCCGTTCCTCCTGAAGAGGTCTTCGTACAGCACCAGGCCGTCCTCGAACCTCTTCGAATTGTTGCAGCCGTAGCAAAGTAGCTTGGTGTTGCCGCCGCAGTAACTCCTGTTCAGCGGGTCGATCTTGTCCAGGGATAGAGTGTCCTCCTTCGCCTTCCCGCGCAACACAAAGGGTTTGGCGCACAGCTCGCAGTACGGCGCGCGCAAGAACCTGTCGTACAGTTTCCTCACTTGCTCGGTGCCGAGACACGGCGCGACTCCGTCTTTAGCCATGCGCGCGTTGGCGTTCCTGGCGGACTTTGTTATGTACCTCCACACGGCATGTCTGCTCCGGGGGGGGCAGGATAGCAGGGGAGCGGTAGGGGCGAAAGGGGCGATGCGGCTTGCTCAGTCCGCACGCTTCTGCTCTCGACCTCGCCTCCATCCACTTTTTGCGCACGTCGGCTAGCGGCATGTCGGCGCACTCGAGGCAGGTCCACACGCCCGGCGTGCTGAAAACCGCGGGCATAGGTGCCCCGGTATCAAACCGTATCCCCTGCCGCACCGGGTGCACCTCCCCGACCAGCGTCTGGTCGCTTCCAGTATAGGGAAAGGCCTCGCCTTTTTGCCCTGTTTCGCGTGCAAGTATCTCATTCGCGCGTTGTATTGCCTCACAATCGTGTCGATTCTGTCACTTCAGCATGTGGCTTCAACTTCCAACAGTTAATAAACATTTATTTCTCTTTCATACAGTGTATATTCGACCATGTCTTTGTCAGGTGCGGTGTCAAAGCTCAGAGCCCTAACCGCGTTTAAACCCGCGCCCCTTCGTACGCCTAGCAACAAGCCCCTCGGTAAGGGCGTGACACCCGCGCCGGTACAGGGGGAGTCCATGATGTCCAGTCTAGCCAAGAGCGCGGCCGGGGCCGCCGTCGGCTTCGGAGTGTTCACCGGCCTCGATGCCTTGTTCGGCGGGAATAAGAGCGCGCCGAGCAGCGCCATCCCCGGGCCGGGGTCGAGCGACCCGCAACAACAACAACAACAACAAGGAGGGGAGGGTAAAACGGGGCTGATCATATTCCTCTTGTTCCTCGCCGTCGTCGGCGCGCTCGTTTATTATTTGGTACGCAGCAAGAACGGGGGGGTGAGCTTCCGCATCCCCCGGCCGTCGTTTGCGGCGATGTCTACGGCGCCAACCGCCCCGCCCCCCCCGTCACTCCCCGCTACTCCTCTAGCCGCGCAATAATCGCACGGAACAAGCGCTAAGTCTATTTTCTTTCGTACAGTGTATACCGATCATGTCTTTTCTGGCCGGCGCGATGGCGAGGATGATGCCCATGATGGCGAGGATGAGGTCTGTCTCCATGGGCAGCAGGGTGCCAGGCCGGGTGGCGCGCCGAGACTGGGCGGTCCAACCCGCGTCGGTGCCTAAGCCCGCCGCCACGCCAGCCAAGGGGGGGCTCCCGCATCGGCACAAACGCCTAAGCCCGCTACCACGCCGGCCAAGAGTGCCTCTTCCGCGTCGGCACAAAAGCCCGCCAACACGTCTGATCCAAAAGAGGAATCGTTCCTTTCCAGCATGTTCAAGAGCGCGGCAGGGGCCGCGGTGGGCTTCGGCGTGTTCGAAGGCCTCGGGGCCTTGTTCGGCGGGAAGAAGAGCCCTCCTTCTCCGAGCAGTGCCATTCCCGGTCCGGGGTCCAGCGACCCACAACAACTACAACAACAGCAACAACAACGAGAGGGCGAGGGCGCGCGGGGCTGATTATAACCCTCATGTTCATCGCCGTCGTCGGCGCGCTCGTCATTACAATTCGTTCAAGTGGCCCGCCGGAGCGGCTGTACAATTTTTCCCAGTGAGCGCGCTGCCAAGTGTACTTGTGGGCAAATTTTTAGGTGCCCCGTCACTTCGAGGTACTAAAAATTAGGCTACGGTACGAATTCAGCGAATTTCAGCGAATTTTCAGTCGAACCAAAGGAAGTGACGCCAACTACCAAAAAGTTTCCGTTACGAATTTTCAGCCCAACACTCGCGCAAAATGAAGTGACGGCAACTACCAAAAAGTTTCCGTTACGAATTTTCACTCCCACACGTTTGCACAAAAGGAAGTGACGGCAACTACCAAAACGTTTCCGTTACGAATTTTCAGTCCCACACTTCGCGCAAATTTTAGTAGGGCTGCACGCAAGCTACCTTTCAAAATTTTGCGCTAGTATGGAACGCATTTCATTCGTCTGGAGGAACGCTGCCCGCCAACTACCCCCGTTCAGAAAGTTCCGCCGAAATTTACCCGAGATTTGGAAATCTGAACGTCCGCGCAAATTTTAGTAGGGCTGCACGCAAGCTACCTTTCAAAATTTTGCGCAAGTATGGAACGCAATTCATTCGTCCGGAGGAATGCTGCTCGTCAACTGCCCCCGTTCAGAAAGTTGCGCCGAACTTTACTTGAGATTTGGAAATCTGAACGTGCGGTTGGAGTTTCGCGGGGAAACCCAAGTTCCCAAGTAATTCACCAATGACGCGCTTCGAACACTTGTCCGCTAAAACCTAAGCAGCCGCTCCGGCTGGCCACTTAAACGAAACTTGATGTGTATTATTTGGTACGCAGCAAGCAGGGGGGGGTGAGCTTACTACGAATCCCCAAGCCTTTGTTCTCAGCATCTATGGTTCCGACCCCCCCGCCTGTCCCGTCACTCCCGGCGACCCCGCTCGCCGGCCTAGCGGACATCGCCCCCGCATGATCAGCGCACGGGGCAGGCGCCGCTGAGACAGTCGGCGTCAAGGTTGTCCGTCTCCGCGTGGACGATGCCGACGTAGTCGACGGGGAGAATGCGCGAGGTGTACTTTTTGAAATCGGACTCGGACACCACTTCCTGGGGCAGGTAGCTGTATCCCAGGTCCGCCGCGTTCTTGGTGGGGTCCACTCGCAGCAGGAAGGAGACGCCCACGTAGGAGTCCCAATTGTTCTCCAGCCAGTGCAGGATCGAGGGGGTCTCTGTGGGGTCGTAGGACACGGTGCAGGACACGTTCTGTTCGCAGTAGTTCTCCATGAGGTTCTTGTACCTCTCCAGCTGTTCGATGGCCGTCTCGGTGTTGACTTCCACCTCCTCCGTCGAGCCGTCCTTGCGAGTGACCGTCATCTTGGTGAAGGGCACCGTGCAGAACTCGACGGGGAACGTGACGAGCACCGAATCGGACTCAAACGGTTTGTCGACGACCTTGTAGTTGGCCTTCTTGAACCGCTCGACCAGCGGGTCGTGCTTGGAGTAGGTGATGTTGTTGAAGATGTACCTCCCGAGGGGCTTGTGGACGCCCTCGGGCACCTCCCCCCACTGCCTGGTGCTCATGATCTTGGACAGGGTGCCGCTGGGCTTGATGCACGTGACGTTCTTTGGCAGGGGCTTTCCGAGCTCCCTGGCCATCTGGTAGGCGGAGGACACTGCCACGTTCTTCATTCTGCGGAAGTCGTAGGGGTGCAGGTCGGGCCTGGCCACGATTCCGGTCAGGCCCACGCCGCACAGGTGTAGGAACTCGTTGTTGAGGTGCCAGGCCTCTTGCAGTATCTCATCCCTCAAGTCCACCAACGTCTGGCGATAGTTCATGCGACTGGCCAGGACGAGCGCGCGCTCCAGCCCGGCCTTGTTGCCCTCCTGGAACGCGGTGAGGTTGACTTCGGTGAGGTTGCAGAAGGACTTGTTGCCGAGGAGGATCTCACTGCAGTGCAAGAAATGGGTGCATGGGTGGGGGGCAACGTCGCGCGTGTAAGATTATTCCTGGCGCGATATTAAAAAATATACATGTACTAGTACTACTAGGCATCCGATCACACATGAAGTGCAAGGGCGTTACTCTTTCCAACCGCAAGTGTCGGCGCGATGTCAGACAGGGACGCAAGTTTTGTTCTTTGCACACGAGCCACGCAACAGGGGCGTATCGCACCCGGTACGTGAGGCGTCACCGCATGCGTTCGGGTGACACCATAGTAAAGTGGCAACTAGACAGAGCCATCCAAGGGCTTAGCCAAAACGACCAGTCCGCTATCCTTCAGGCGCTGGGGATGAAGGGCCAGGTCCGCAAACGCGATACGATCGACTACAACTTTGACAGGAAGAAACTGGACACGGGGTGAGGGATTACATGGACACTCGACGCTAGAACAGGACACTGGACTCATATATAGAAAACGCGAGGGCGGCGCGTGGCCGTCGGACGGCGCTTTGGCTTCGAGGCGAGACGTCTATAACCAACACGCCTTTGCCTGTGCCTCTGTGCGTGCCCCGTGGTCGCCGTGACGTACTGCAGCTGCGGCCCCGTCCTATCCATAACCGTAAACCTCGCTCGCGACCCCGGACCGCGTCCTCCGTCGTCATCATCACCGCCCTCGTCCCCCCCCCTCCGTTGTCTATGTCATCGTCGTCGTCGTATTCGTCCGGGTTCGAGCGGCGACCACTGCGCTTCTTTGGTCTGGCCTTCGCCCTTGCCTTCCTGCGCTCTTCCTTCGCCTTCCAAACCCGGTCATCTGTAGTGTCGCGACCCGCGTCGTATTCTACTTCCGAATCTTCGCCATCGTTGCTTTCGTTATAGAAATTGGCGGCCTTCTTAGTAGTGGCCCGCGAAGGTCTGCTAGACTTGTCCAGGGCCGTCCACAATTCTCTCGCCCGGTTATTGAACTCCTTTATCAGAGCATTGGTAAGCGCCGTCCTCCCAACCCCGACCGACTTGAGGACGGAGTACAGGAAGCGCATCACCCGGAAGACGAGTACGCCACCGTCCCCCCTCCCCCTATGTTCACCCCCACCGCTTGCACCCCAGGCTTCCTCACAACAACTTCACCACGCGTCGTCAAAAAGACGGAAGCGAGAGAGCTGTCCGCGTGTAATGCGATGTCGATCCCTCGGAAGGGGAACAGAGGGGATCCGCTATTTCCGAACCCGCCCGGGTTGGGTGTTGGGTGCAAGGCGAAGAGGAGGAACTTTAACGATTCGAATAGCGATATGAGCTCGCGACCGCGCTTCTTTTTTGTCACTGTCGCGGGCGCGGGCCTTTTTGCGTGCGGTCTCTTTGCAGTCACTTTTTGACTCTTACCAGGAGGCATAAGACGAGTATACCTAAGCGCGCACATAAAATTATAGGAGTACGTGCACAGGTAAGATGCAGAGTGGGCGTACCAACAGGGATTAACTCCTTTGCACCATGGCGCGCGCTTGATGGCGACTCCCAGGTTGAAGAGGCCCGGCTCGGATCCGCCGGAGTCGAGCATGATGGCGAAGATCTCCTCCAGCTGTTTCTTCGAAGGCCGCTTGCGGAAGATGAGGCTGTTGTTGGACTGCTGGCGGTGTGCGTGCGACACCCACACTCCTTCTTGGCGGCTGCGAACTCCTTCCACTCGGGGTCGCCGTAGTCCATGAGCGCGATCTCGGCGGACCGGCGACTGCTCAACATCGTGCCCAGGTGGTTCACGATGTCTAGGATGTCCATCTTGGTGAGCAGCTGGTCGGCGCGCATGGACAGGATCTTGGCGATGGCCAGGAACGCCCTGGAGATGTTCTCGTCGCCCGAGCTCTGTGTGGTGATAAATGACAGACGGGGCATGTGGAATGGACGTGCATGCGGTACCACTCCTGTCAGGCAAACAGTGTTGTTTAGACGTTGGTACAGTCTTCCCGCGTGTCCGGTGGTGCGTCACACCACAGCTGAAATTGTCCGTCAAAAGGTAAGGATGTCCGCGCTCGTCCACTACCTGACGCCCGCGGACGGGGCAAAGGAGGACGCCAGGTTTGCAGGCAAGATCAGGGTGACGGACGATGGCAGAATTTCTGTGTATGATGCAATGGCAGCTATCGGGATTTCACACCCAAGGTTTACTGGTCGCGTATTGGGAAGGACCACCCCGAAGTGGTAACTGGTTGTTACCACTTCCGATTCCCCGGCCAGGGCCAGCGAGACACCCCTGTCACTGACCGCCAAGGGATGACCAAGATCATAATGCTGCTACCCGGCAAGATTGCGGCCAAGTTCAGGGACCAGGTGTCGGTCCTCCTCGAGCGCTACCTTAATGCTGACCGCTCTTTGGCTGAGGACATTCTGAAGAGGGCAGATGCCAATGACGGCACCATCACCAACCTGGATGAGCACCCTCGCATACAGAGCTCCTGGGCGGCCAAGGAGCTCGGCGCGTCCATCAAAGGGTACACGGACGCGCACAAGGGCACCGGAAACATATACCCGATCGTCCACAACACTAACAACCTGGCGGTGACGGGGAAGACGGCGGGCGAGCTAAGGGCGCGATTCGGTGCCAAGGGTCCTCTCGCGATCTCCACACCAGGCTTCAGAGTGCGGCCATGAGCTACATCCAGATGGCGGAGGCTGACAAGATAAACAGGACCGGCGAGCACCCGGTCATCGTGGCCAAGAGGAGCAGGGAGTTTTACGAGCCCGTATTCAAGGCCGACGGGTTGCACGACGTGTTCGCAGACAGCGAGTGCGTGAGGGATAACGCGAAGGTCATGAGACTGAATCAGAGCGCTAACAAGGCGGTTTCCGCCACAACGCGCCCAAAATGGTCACTTTTGAGTGCGTAGTTCAGTGGCTTTAAGCCCCCGTGCCCGTTTGCAGCCGGCTTTGCGCATCTTTTTATCCCTCGCCCTGTACTTGATAAGGAGGTCCCTCGGGAGCAGATAGAGCCCGTACTGCCGCACTTGGCCGAACCGCACGCAGGTCCGAGCGTTCCCCCACTGCTTCCCTGAGGGGCGCCTGCCTATCCCGCAGTAGTTCCTGGCCCGCACAATCTCTTCGTCCTTCGATAGTTTCAACGGCATGTGATTATTCTTACCCATTGCAGATAAAGTTTATGAGGGAATGGACCAGTCAAAGCAATCACTTACTGCCCAGCCGTATCCTCGCAGACGCTCCCCAGGGGTCTTATTTCGGTGAAGTCGAGGACGAGGTGGTCGGCCGGGTACTTGCCGGCGAGCAGTTTGCCCGCCGCCTTGGCCCACGCGACCGCCGAATCGCCCACGCTGATTCGCCAGGTCTTGGACATCGGCTCCCATGTCTCCTGGTTGGACTCCCTCCCCCCACTCGCGACCCTCGTGGACCGGATGACGGAGATGTCAGGGATGGCCTGCGCGAACCCGTTCAGAGTGCCGGTCACTGGCACGAACCCGACCCTGCATAAGACGCGTGATGTGCGTTCGATCGGGTGTTTTGTGTGCCGTTAGTAACGAGGATGGACGCACCGAAAGAGGATTGGAGGGCGAGTATGGACGCGAGACATAAGAATGAAGTCATGTCAGCTGACGAGCTCGCCGACGAGTGTCTAATAAAGGTGTATTTCGCAAACAAGATTCGCCAAGCTCGCTTCAAAAACCTGGAGGTCGATCAGGACTTATTGGAATACGCGATCCGCACCAAGTCTGTACTGGGACGAGCCTACCGCCCCCGTTCAGACTTCATTCGTATGGGTCCGGTCGTCGTCGGATGCGATCACGGATGCTTTCATGGCG